>PVKN010015430.1:0-18460 GCA_004027915.1 Capromys pilorides | reverse complement strand
GGTCTCCTCCTGGAGTTGTACCTGATTTTATTACCAGCCATCATCCGAATGCCCTGAGAAATGTGACATTTCTGCTTTTGCTTCTTGGCCAGGAGGTGTTCGATTCTGAAAGTCTCCTGCAAAGACACGGTTAGGCTCTGAGGCATAAGCACGTATTTCATGGTGGACAGAAGCAGAACAGCTACTTACATACGCGTTTATGCATGGCTTGCCTGCCTTCCTTCCTTCCTTTCTTCTCTCCTACCTTCTTGTCTTAGTCACTTTTTTGCTGTTGCCAGGACAAATACCTGACACCCAAAATGAAGGAAGAAAAAGTTTATTTAGCTTACAATTACTGGAGGTTTCAGTCCATATTTGCCTAGCCCAAGGCTGAGTGGAACAGGGCAGAGGGCATCCAGTTCATGGTGGTGGAATAGCAAAAATCGCAACACAGGCAACCGACCAACCAGGATAACAGAGAGCAACAGGCAGAGTCTGTTTCTCTGTCTCTCTTATAATACATTCAGGCTTTTGCCCCAGTCTGGGGAAGATGCACACACCCATAATCCCAGGGTACTAAGATCCATAATCCCAGCAGTACTAAGACACATAATCCCAGTGAATCATGAGTTAGTTTCAAATTCTATCAGCCTTTTCCTTCCTTCCTTCCTTCCTTCCTTCCTTCCTTCCTTCCTTCCTCCCTCCCTCCCTCCCTTCCTCCCTTCCTCCTTTCCTCCTTTCATTCCTCCCTTCCTCCTTTCATTCCTCCCTTCCTCCTTTCATTCCTCCCTTCCTCCTTTCATTCCTCCCTTCCTCCTTCCCTCTCTCCCTAACATCTTCCCTTCCTGCCCTTTCCTTCATTTTCCTTTCCTTCACCAAAAGATAACATGCTTTTCCCTTAATTTCATAGGAAATTCTTGCTGTTTTATAAATCTCATTCATCTGAGTGTCTTCCGGGACAACATCTTATTTTATCTTATCTTTACCAAAGACCTTTATTAGCCAGAAGCAGATCGTAACATCCTGAGTGATCTTTCAATTACATAAAAGTGGGGTCGGAAATGGTTTCATAAAAAGAAATCTTTTCCATGAGCAAACTGAAACAGAGGCAGTAGCCACAGAGGGCCGTTGTCTTTCATTCAGTATTCTCTTTTTCTTTCTTTCTTTCTTTTTTTTTTTTTTTCAGAACCTAGGATGGAACTCAGGACCTTGCACTTGCCAGGCAGGCACTTGTGCCCTGAGCTATCTCCCCAGCCCCCATTCAGTGTTTTCTTTCAAATATTTTTTCTTCATTTTTAAATGACTGCACATTAGTTATACAATGAATGAGTTTCATTCTGGTAAACTGATACATCCATAAGCTACACATGGATCCTTTTCTACTACCCCCATGGATCCTTTTCTACTACTCCCATGTGGATCTTTTTCTATCATGTGTATGCTTTTTTTTTTTTTTTTTTTTTTTTTTTTTTTTTTTTTTTTTTTTTTTTTTTTTTTTTTTTTTTTAGCAGAATAGATTTATTTGGGGAAAGAAAGCTCCTATCCTATCGGAGAGAGGAGCAGGAGGGGAGGCCCAAATGAGTTGTCCCCAGGAAGCTGTCTCTTCCAGGGACTTTTATAGAAGAAAGCCACACAGTGAGGTGTGACTAAAGCTGTGGACATCAAAAATGATATAGGGGAAAACTGGTCTCCCAGCCTGAAAAGTACCTGGGACCAGTTCATGTTCTCTAAAACAGAAGAATGAATTTTAGGAACAAACGGAGGTTATGAGCAGAGTAGATTTATTGGGGGAAAGAAAGCTCGTGTCTGAGAGAGGAAAAGGAGGAGGGGCTGAATGGGTTTTCCCCTCACGGGGATCATTTTCTACCACCCCCACGTGGATCCTCCCCTGCCAGCCCCACATGGATCCTTTTCTACCCCCTCATTGCCCTCCTTACAGTCCTAGCTTCTCCTTTTCCCACGTTCCCTTTCTCTTCCCAAATGTTCGATGGCCGTGTCATAACCGCATTCTGCCCTGTGGCTTTCCCTGTGCCTGGCATGGTAGGTGTACCTAGCTTGCTCCGATAGTTTATTGCTGTGTTCTCAGCCATGCAGTTGCCCTGGGTGGAAGTGCTTAGAAGCTGCAGGAAGGCTGACTTCAAAACTCAGCTAGTGCTGTGGAAGAGGCCTGGCTACAACCCTTGTGCAGGTACCAGGATAGCTCGGTTGTTAGAGCGCGAGACTCTTAACCCTTGCGGTGCTAGGACTAGGCACTAGGGCTGTACTAGGTTCTAGGACGGCCTGCAAATTGGTGGCAGGGTGCCAAGCCCATCTTTTGTAACCATGGTGTGTATACAATGAGAGCTCACCTCATGCGGGATTCGTTGGTCTCTCAGGATACCCTGGGAAGAAACTGCAGCCAGAATGAGAAAAAGATGGACAAGAGACAAGGGCTGGGTTCAGGTAGAGGCCTGTTTGCTTGATTGGGAAAAGACCCAAAGAACAGCAGTAGGGGCATTTTTGTATATCTTTGCAAAGTTAGTATCACAAGGCTGAAGGCTGCCTAGCAACTGATGCTGAAATTGTCCACACAGGATGCTTTCTGCAAGACTAGGATAGCTTGACTGCTTCAGGCACTGTGGGCTGGTCCTGTCCTCCTCACACCTATGACCAATTTCCAGCCTCAGCTCTTTGCATCAACCTCACACCCAGCCTGGGGTGCTGCACCCATGACCTCCCTTTGCACTACTCAGGGTCCTGAAAACACATAGCTGTCTATCACGTCCATGATGCAGGGGAGGCTTGCACACTGTGGGCCAGTCGCCAGCCCCACAATCCCACAATGAATGAGTTCACAGGAGTTATGGATGCCCAGCCTGGGATCCACGTTGCCTGTGTCACCCTATTTCCACAGCATGCGGGAGTCTGCACAGTAGCCTTGCATGGTCCACAACCACCTCCTGGGAAAGGGGCAGTTCATTCATGGAACACACTCGCTGCATGCCACCTGTTTGTGTAATGCATCTTGGGGACCCAGGATAGAGTGAGGATGAGACTCTGGGCTTCAAGCAGCATAGCAGCTACCGAGGGGTATCCCATTCTCCCAGGAGAGATTAGAAGAACCAGGGGAAAGGAGTGACGAGGCTCCCAGGGTGTAGCCAGGTAGCACGAGCAGCTTGAAAAGAAAGAGGCTAGGGTGGCGAGTGCCCGCCATCCACCTCACTGCTGCAGCGCATGCCCATTGGCTGTGGAGGCCCTGCAACAGTCAGAGCTGTAAACCCAAGTCTGGGTTCTACTTCCTGCTCATTTGAAAGAAGCTGAACACGGGGAGGAAGCAGTATGAAATCGCACTGTTTTCCAGCATGCACCCAGCATTTTGGGGTGTGCCTTTCAGGCTCCTGGGGACAGGGCATGGCGCTGGCTACAGACCTGTCCTGGCGGTGTGGCTTGCAGGCGGAAGGAAGCTCAGGAGGCATGCTGGTCCGGAGTGCTTTGTTTCCAGCAGCCTGCAAGATCCCAAGCCTTGGATCTGCAATAGCATTTGCATGCAATCAGCATTCATTTCTAGCCCTACTGCTATTAATAGAGCCTCGCAGAAGACTCATAAATCAGAGCTCGCTCAGGGTGAGGCCAGCTTGCTCTGTGTTCTCAGGGAGAGAAATGCAACTGGAGAATGAGAAGCTGAGTGCTAAAGCAAAAATATACATCTACCTCTGCCAAGGGTTGGAGCCAGTGGTGTTTCTCAGATTCTCCTTTTCAAATAAGAAGGAGCAGACTTTTCCTGTAGGTGGAAAAAAAAAAAAAAACTAAGAAGCAGCTGCAAGCTGGTAGGCATCAGGAATCCTCCTGGCTTTGCTGTTGAGCAGCTCAGAGTCTGCAGTGTGGGCAGGTGAAGGAAGATCATTGGGGTCTTAGTCACTCTTCTCTCATTGCTGGGATGAATACCCGATACCCAAAATGAAGGAAGGAAAGGTTTATTCAGCTCACAGTTGCTGGAGGTTTCAGTCCATATTTGGCTGGATCCAAAGCAGAGAGGCACAGGGCAGAGAACAGCAGTTGATGAGGGCAGAACAGCAACAATTGCGACAGAGGCAACTGACCAACCAGGGCAGCAGAGAGCAACGGTGTCTCTCTGTCTCTCTTTATATCACATTCAGGTTCTTTGCCTCAGCCTATCTGCCTTAGGCCACACCCATAATCCCAGCAGTACTCAGACCCATACTCCCATCAGTACTAATACACATAATCCCTGTGGATTATGAGTCTAGTCGCAACCTCTAGAATTCCCCACCCTATGATAGCATGAGGCTTTGGGGGGACAACTAGACACAAATCATAACACTCGCTTTCTTCTCTCCGATTGTGAACTCCTCTCTGGTCTCCTGCTGCTGATGTCTGGATGGAGCTGAATTCTCTGGGCATCAATGAAGGCGTGGAGAAAGGGATGCATTTCTGCAGGAGGAGCTGGGTGAAGGGATGGAATGAGGTGTTGTCATTCCCAGTGCAGGATTACATGGGCCGGTCTCAGCAGGGCAGTGTGTGCTTGCACCCAGCCTGCCTTGAGGGGTACAGAAAGCCTTCAAGGAGCATCATTCACAAAACATCAGGAGAGCAATAAGACCATAAAAAAAAAAAAAAAAAAAAAAAAAAAAAAAAAAAAAAAAAAAAAAAAAAAAAAAAAAAAAAAAAAAAAAAAAAAAAAAAAAAAAAGGGAAACTTTCTCAAACACACTAGGCATGGTCAACACATTTTGTGACTTTGTCTCAGTTACTCATCTCTTGTGGTGAGAATACCTGCCGCACAAAATGAAGGAAGGAAAGGTTTCTGGAACACACAGCTTGTAGAGGTTTCAGTCCGTCCTCAGCTGTGCTCACGGCAGAACAGCACAGGGCAGAGAGCAGCCATTCATGGTGGCAGCTAAGAGCAAAAGAGCAGGAGCACAAAGGGAGGAGTAGAGCCAAGGAGAGCAAGCATCTCTCCCTCAGACTGTATTCATGCAACTCTCATTGAATCCGGTAGGTCCCCAGGGCAGGTGTAGCACTCACACCCATAATCCTAGCAGCACTCACACCCATAATCCCAGCAGCACTCACACCCATAATCCCAGCAGCACTCACACCCATAATCCCAGCAGCACTCACACCCATAATCCCAGCAGCACTCACACCCATAATCCCAGCAGCACTCACACCCGTAATCCCACCACTGGAGCATGCATTGATCACAAACTCTAGCAGTCCACCCCACAACTTCAGGAGACTTTAGGGGGACAACTGGACATAAATCATAACGGTGACTGTTTCCATTTTTTAAAGTGCATTACAGTAAAAGACGCAGTGCATTGAATTTCTTCCAGAATCCTCACCCTCAATCCCAGCACACGGATCTTGTGATCCTTGTTGCTTTTGGAAGCGATCCCCACAGTCCTCTTTCCTGAGTGTCTTTGTGTTGTGTGCTCAGAGTTTTGGTGAGCGCAGCTGTAGGGTAGTCCAGGTAGGCTCCTGCATGCAGGATGGTCTGTCCTCACCCACACTGGGCGCTGGGTCTGGTACCACATTACCGTGGGCTATTTCTCAATGGCGTAGAAACCACTAAAGGGGAACAGTGCGAAAAGCTTCCCCTATGAGCGCATGAGGCTTTGAAAAAACATCTAGGTCCAAGCGTCATAGAAGCCATGGTCCTGTTGAATCAGGACCCTCTCCTTGCGCCTGTGCAGAAATTGCATTGCACCTGATAGATTCCCCACTGCACCCAAATATCAGAGCTATTTGGTTTCTACCCCCTTTGTACCCCACATGGGGATTGGATTTTAACAGGAGTTTGGGCCATGATATCCAAACAGTAGCTACATGGAATTATGTGACTTCTCTGTCACTGCATGGCAAGAGGTGTGCTGGCCACAGGGATCAGTGATGTTGATTTTGCCCGGTGAGGGTCTCCAAAGACAGCGGGACAGCAGAGGTCTGGTGACCACTGAGTGCGTGAGGGATGTGACCAACATCAGGAAGGAAGAAAAGGCAGCTGATGTCCTGTGGGGAGATGGACTAGAGACCTGGGTCAAATTCCCTGTGCTGTTGTAGGAGAAATTTCAGGGGCTGGGACAGAGCGTAGGTGTTTAAATTCCAGGGGCAGGCCTATTCCAGTATCCCCAGGAGTGCAGCATATGTGTGAAGTGACAGATGGGGGATGAGGGATCGAAGGGTGAGGGGGCCATAGTTTTCACCAGGTGCTGTCCCATGACATGGCACGCACCAGTTGGCCAGCTTCGGCTGCCCTCTAATGGCTAAGGTCAATCAGCTGGCTTTGCTTTTGGAACTGTGACTGCTGAAGAGAAAGAGTACAGAGGAAAGGAGGAAAGGAGGACCGTTGTGGACGACGGGCTTCTTTAAAAAGCACCCAGTGTTAGCAGATAAACCCTCAGAAGGTGTGAAGGTGATGTCGCTATTTGGACAACAGCTGGGACTGTGGTACTGCAAGGTTTATGGGCAGCAAGCGGAAGTGGGCAGTCTGTACCCAGAATGCTCCTTGCCCTTGTCAGCTCATGCTCTTCTTAGCTCGGCGGCAGCAGCAGCAGCGTGGAGCCAGTACTGAGCATTCAGTTCAGAGAACACACCACGCAGTCATTGGCACTTGGTACTAAGGTGGACACCACAGAGCAGCGTCCACTCTCGTATTCTTGGAGGCAATAAGACCAAGGTGAATCTCTGTGTCCCTGTGAGCTTCCCCAGTGGAAGACTATTGACAGTGGAGCAAACTCTCAAAAGTGTTTCTCCCCACTTCTTCCTTTGGATTCTGAAGATTAAACTCAGAGCTTGCATACTGAGGTATATCCACACAACCACCTTTTTTTTTTTTTTTTTTTTAAGAGAATTAAAAATAGTTTTAAAAATTAGAAGTAATATAGAAGTTCTCCAAACAAAATGATAGGAATTCAATTATAGTTGTTATATTTCACATGGTCTTCAGAGGGTTGTTCAGATTACCAGGTATAGGTTGTTGAGTTACCTAAGCTGGGCTTGAATTTGCAATCTTCCTGCCTTGGCTGCCCAAGGTGCTGGGATTACTGGTGTGCTTTTAATATTCATTTTGTTTAAATATGAACTATGTAGAGTTCATGTTAGCTACCAAAAGCCAATGACTACGTGGTGTGTTCTCTGGACTTAACGCTTAGTACCAGCTTCACACAGTGCTGCTACTGAGCTAAGAAGCAAATGAGCTGACAAGGGTGACCTTCCAGGGTACAGACCTCCTCCACATGCTGCCTATAAACATTGCAACACCACAGCCCCAGCTGTTGTCCAAGCAGCGACATCACTTTCACACCTTCTGACGGTTTATTTGCTAACATAGGACGCTCTCTAAAGAAGCCTGTCATCCACAATGGTCCTATTTTCCTCTTTTCTATTCTACTAGAATAGAAAAAGAAAAAGGGTGTGATAGTGGCTCCAAAAAGAGACAGAATAGTAGAACAAAATAGGAAGTCCATAATCTCATGAAAATGTAAAGGTAGGATTTCTCAGTGGGTATCTAAGAATAGATTATGCATTCATTGCAGGTGATGTTTAGCTGCTAAGAGGTGGACCTTGAAGGCATTAGTGTGACCTAAATTCTATCTGACATGACTGTCAGCATTTTGCATCTTACCACGCAGCGTGTGTTTCAGATATTCAACCTACATGTTCCATTTCTCAACCTTAAGGCATGTAGGACGCAATTATTAAAATTCAACTTGAGAAGCAAATCGGACTTTATTTGCATTACTGGTGCTGTTTCTCCAGGAGAAACTCCTTATAGACTTGTCAAGAGTCTGTGTGTGTGTGTGTGTGTGTGTGTCCCCGTGCAATAAATCTGTACTAAATCTCTTTCCCACTCTGTCCTTCAGTCATACTTGTTTAAAAAAAATGGATTTGTAAAATCTACTCAAGTCAATGACTTCAGTGTCGTATAAATTCCCCAAAGTGGAAAGTACTGTTTAATTTTCTTTCTAAAATATTAGAACTCTTTTAGCTTATCGAGACTCTCCAATCTCAGTATGTGCTTTGAATAGCAGCTTATCTCGGCCGCAGATGAACTATGACTTCTAATCCTATAATTCCCCGTAGCGTTATTGCTAAGATAACGACGGAATCATCATGCTGCAGATGGACAGGAGTCTCCTGGACAGATGCTGGTCTTTGTGAGCTGGTTTCTCGTAGAATCAGGTCTAGACAGAAGCGGTAAAATAATAGTCTGCAGTTCAGCCAGTGCGAGGTATACAGTGCCAGCTCAGGGAGAGGTCTAGAACATGATGAAGCCTCTCTCCTTCAAGGAACCGTGGCTACAGAGCCACATATGCAAGACTCTCCTTCCACAAGTGCCACGTGGGTTTGCTAAAGAGGTAGCATAAACATAGCAGGAACAAAGGTTGACAAAACACTTTGGGAGATGTGTTATGATGTTATTGGGGAAATTCTTCTATGCTTTCAAAATGCAATTTCCTCAAGAAACAAATACGCAACATTATTCACGGGATGGTGTGATAGAAGTTAATCTTTCTGTGGTCCCTGAAGAGAGGAAAATGCAATGTGATATTTTTCTACTTTCTCATTCTTGACACACAGTTCCAGCACCCACAGCTGAAGGAGGTTTCAGTCCATAGTCGACTGTGTCTAGGGCAGGGCAGGTTGGCACAGAGGCATCATGAAGAAGAGACGGTCACTCCCATGGCAGGCGGGAAGCTGCACACTGTCAGGGGAGATGGAATGTGATGTTCTGGCACTTCCTTCTCAGTTAACAACCTCATCTACAGCTTACGGATCAGGGTTCACTTACATAGTGCCAATATGCAGCCATAGAAAGAGGAGACTGTGTTTAAGAGTGTTTTACACAAGCCTGATGTGTTGCTTTGCAAGTTTCTTCTTTTTCTGACTACACATTCAGGCATTTTTGAACAGCAACATTTTAATCTTTATTTTTTTATTTTTTTACTTTATTTGTTTATTTATATTATGACTGGCTCAGCCTGCCCTGGAGGATGGGGCTGGCACAGCATGTGATGCTGGGGATCGAACTGTGGTTCCCATGGTTGCCTAAGCTTCCCTAAGCAGGTGTTTCAGACCTGCTAGATAGATTGGTTGATACGGTACAGGGACCTGCTAGATAGCTTGGACTTGTAGTGATCCTCCTGTCTTAACCTGCCCAGTGCTGAGACCACAGGCATGTGTCACCATAGCTGGTTTCAGGGCCAGCGTTGCATGCCCAGGGTTCTGGGGCTGGTACAGCGTGTAGTACCAAGCATCAAACCCAAGTCCTTGTGCTTTCAAGGCTGGTTCTTACACAGCTGAGCTATCTCCCCAACCCTAAAACTCTACATATTGTAATCACATTTCTTCTCCTAAGAATCTCGTGTTCACATTCTTTGGTGCTTTTTTTTATTAGTGTATATTTTTCTTATTTCTTTTCTTTTTTTTATTTTAGGGAAGGATCTGCAGGGACTCCAGGGTCTCACTAGATATATCAAACTCATAGTGATCCGCCTGTTTACAGCCTCCCAAGAGCTGGGATTATAGGCGTGTGCCACCATGCTCAGTCTCAGTTGCTGTCTCAGCAGGCCCTAGAGGTGGGGCCAGCATGGCAAGCCCGGGGATCGAACCCCTGCCCCTGCACCTGCTCACAGGTGTTTTAATTCACTGAGCTATTTGTTCAGCCCTGTTTTTCTTATTTCTTCTTTTATTATTTATTATTTTTATTATTTTTTTACAATAGTTAATACATTGCATATGATTTTCTTTGTCATAGTTGTTCAGAGTTAAGATGCAGACATGATTTCTTATCTAAACAACATTAGTACAGATCTTCCTTTTCATTGCATAAAGAGAAAGTAGCTATATATTTAGTTCAAACATCCCTAGCAATAGTGGATTATTAGCTCATCTGTTTTTATTTCTTCTTTTTTTTTTTTTTTTTTTTTTTTTTTTTTTTTTTTTTTTTTTTTTTTTTTTTTTTTTTTTTTTTTTTTTTTTTTTTTTTTTTTTTTTTTTTTTTTTTTTTTTTTTTTTTTTTTTTTAACAGAGTCTCTCTATGCAGCTCAGGCTGGTCTTAAGCTCACTTTTGTAGCCCAGGCTGCTCTCAAACTCACACCGATCCTCTTGCCTCAGCCTCCCAAGTGCTGGGATTACAGGCGTGCACCACTACACCCAGCTTGTTTCTCTTATTCCTTAAAGACAACTTTCTTATCATTTTTTTCATTTTTTTATTGACTTCCATGGGCTATCTAGATATCAAGGATTTTAATATTTTACTTAGATGTTGCACATATTTTTCCTACTTTTGTGTTTGCAAATTGTATGCAGATTCATTTGTGAATTCATTTGTGATGAATTTCCTTGGTCAGAGTTGATAATTTCATTTTGATAGCTAGGACTTGTAGTTGACCCTAAAAGCCAAAACAGAAACAAACATAGGTTTCTTCATCCCCAGCTCTCAGTCAAATTATGTGTTCTCTCTTATTTTAACTCAGTGTTTTTGTAGGCTCTTGCTTTATGATTAGGTCTTTCATCTGTAGAAGAGGTTGTGTGTGTGTGTGTGTGTGTGTGTGTGTGTGTGTGTGTGTGTGTGAAGCGCTGTGGCTGCTCCTTGCCCAGTTTTATGGGTCTCGGTCATTGTTGCTTAGCCCTCCCAGCCAGCGTGCACCTCTGAGAACTTGGCCAGGTCTTTCAGTTTATTTATTTCCAGGCAGCACGCAGCAGGGTCGTGTCTCATGGAGTGCTTTGTGCATCGGGGCTCCTGGTAATGAACTCTCAGAACCGCTGTGAGGTCGGGGCTGCAGTCCGTGTTCCTTCCCACTGGCTTCCCCTCCAGAGCGGATGCATCCAGCCAGGTTTATCTGTGCGTACACAGTGACAATCACCCCACATCTGTGCCCAACACCCCCACCTGTAGACGTGGCACTGGTGCTGCCCCAGTGGCTGACAGCTAGATCAGAGGAGTTCAGCTCTGCCTGCAAGAGCTCTAGAGGGCCTCCTGTGGTGCTGCCAGCGGGCAGGGATTCCTGACAACCTCTCTGTGGTACCAGCTTCTGTGCCCTGCAATTCTACGTAGTGGGAGCTCAGGGTAGGTGGATGTAGTGGTTGATACATTGTGTCAACGTGGCGGGATGATGGTGGTTGATACATTTTATCAATTTGGCTGTATTGGGTGAGTGTTTCACACTGTGAGCCATGAGGGCCCTGCCCCAGAATAACCCAGTTTGAACTATCTCCTGGCTTTCCGCACAGACTCGTCAGCCTCTAGTTTGGACCCTTCGGCTTTCCATAGCAGATTCTTCTACCTTCCTTTTCAGACACTAGGGCTGACCCTTAGAGACTGTTAGGAACCAGGAGAAGCTGGTTAAGACCAGTAGAGACCGGTAGGGATGGAACACTACAGTGAGTATGAAAGCCTTGGGCCTTAATCCTTCAGTGGGCAGTGTGCAGACGCTCTCAGCACACCTCCCCATCTGATTCTGGGACCGGCACATCTTGTGTTATATCTGTTCCTTGTATTATGTCTGTTCCTCTAGTAAAACACTGACTAGAACAGTGTATTTCTCAAGGCCCACAGCTCTGAAGCTCTAGAGAGACTGGGTCTTCCCCAGTGGGCCCCTAAGGAAGATTCCTGTTCTCCTGCTGTCAAACATCTTCCTGGCCAGTAAGGAGGGAACAACTGGCCGATGCCACTCTGCCTCCTGCCCGCCCCTGTTGGAGCTGTTGTGTGTCACCTCCCCCGCATCCTGGTATGGGGCTGCAGGTGCAATGCAATTGAAGTGGTGCTTGTGAATCCGGGAGTGTTTCTCCCTGAGTGCTCATCTCATCTCTGCAAAGAGGATTTGGCAAAGGGTAGAAGTGGGAACTGCTATGCGTTTGTCATATTTCTAGAATCTTCTACCACCTCTAGCACCGATCAAACTCAACTTTACTTGCTAGCTGCTAACTCTGCCTGGAATTTTGCATTGGTAGTAGCTCCTGCAGCCCTATAGGCTGAGTGGCTTGCATGACTGTCTGTCCTAGATGGATAAATTGAGGCACATGGGATCAAGTTCCTTGCTGCAGGAAGCTCTTGCATAGGTGGCCGAGACAGAATCCCGATCCGAATCTCCTTGTGCTCATCCACTCCACGTGGTATAAACAGCTCCATGGCCCCATGCTCCTTGTGGATTTTGGATATAGGGAAAAAGGGCAGAGCCATTGGGGCCAGGTGACCCTCCAATTCTATCACCTCTTCTTAGTGTCATCTTTGCTGGGAGAAAATGTGCAACATCTTCAAAGGAAAGGGAGAGAGGTTTAATTTCACTCTGGGACACAAAACTTTCTGTCCAAGGTCAACTGGATCCATGGTAGAAATACTATGACAGGAAAGCCTGGCAAGGCAAAACTTCTTAATCTGCAGCATCCAGGAATGAGACAAAGAATGAGAGAGACAGAGAGAGAGAGAGAGATGTCTGGGAACAAGAATGTACTCTTCTAAGCCATCCCACACCCCTTTTCATTGGACGATACCACTTCCTAACGGCACACCGAGCTCTCAACCCATCAGGGAATGAATTCATGGAAGCCCATGCTCTGTGACCCAGTCACCCTGTGGAAGCCTGCCCTGTGAACCCAGGAGCCTTTCGCTTCACATTAGTTCTAAATCATGGCCCCAGTTGACCACATTCTGGCCGGGAATCCTTGGCAGGCTCAGGCTCTTTCTTTGTCCCCAACCTCAGTTCTCTGGTCCTTAAAGCTGGATTATGCTCTTTCCTTTCTTTCTGGAGAGAGTGACTATCTAGGACCTAATGAGTGCTCTCCAAATGTCTGTCATGATAGGGAAGGCTGCGGTTTTCATATTGACCTTCTAGTGCCTCGTAGCTTTGGCAGACTCCTCCCTGCATGTCTTGACTCTGCCACTCCCCATCAGGGATATTCTCTGTCTGTTTCTCTGTCTCTGTCTCTGTCTCTGTCTCTCTGTCTCTCTGTCTCTCTCTCTCTCTCTCTCTCTCTCTCTCTCTCTCTCTCTCTCTCTCTCTCTCATTCTGTCTCTGGCATGTCTTAGTTACAAAATGGAAGCAAATGGCCACAGATAGGCTCGGGTACAGTTTCATGTACTCAAGCTCTGGGACTTTCGGGGAGACAAGTTGGACGAGTTGGCTCTGTGATGAAGAGAAAGTGGGGTGGAGGAGTCCATGAAGAAAGAGCTGAAATGATTTGAAAATGGCCCTTTGCTCACCATCTGCATCAACCAGTGTTTCAAGAAGCCTGTGGAGTGGAGATGTGGGAGCCCCTGAGAGCTTTCAGGAAGCTAAAAGTCTGCCCTCTTGGGTGATTCCTGGCTCCGTCAAGTGGCAGACATCCAAGCTAGCCAGGCGCCGGGATCCCTGGTGCCCGGCAACTATGCTTGAGCTACCTTCTGGTAACTTGAAGGTTTCATCTTTAGGGAAGAGAAGTTTCTTCCCAAGAGGTCCCTGTGGTGGCAGTTTTCACTTCCTGACCGGAAGCAGCAGGATGTGAGGCCAAGTTGTAAGACAGCATACACTTCCCCCTAGGACTGTCTGCCTCTGAGTACAACGTGGTCCTCCCTTCCAAGCACCCCCAGATGTCACTGATGCAAAACACTAAAGCCGAGCAGATCTGATGGTCTTGAAGTTGCATAGGTGCTTGTGTTCCTTAACACAGAGTCCCATTTATGGAAGCTTGCACATAGCAGCTGCCTGCAGCTTAGGCAAAGCTGGATCCTGCAGTGTATCCATTGCTTCAACGTTAAAGAAGATACTTGTAGACCTTCCATGATGTCCACGTAGTTGGCCATCACAAAAGCGAACTTTTTTGTGTGTGGGACCGGGATTCGAACTCATGACCTTGCACTTGCCAGGCAGGCACTTGTGCCATGGAGCTATCTCCCCAGCCCCTGCAAAAGCAAACTTTTGCATCTACTCATGCCCTTCAACTTACAAAAATTTTTTTGGAGAAAGGACATCGTCTTAATATTTCCTTTCATTCAGACGTAAGACAATAGCCAGAAGTGGACAAAAATAACAAAATGACAGCATTTTAGTCCTTCTTTTACCACTTGAAACCGGAATTGCCTGTCAAATACCCATGTCTTCAGTTGCTATTTATTGCCAAATTTCATTGGTAAGAACTGTCCTATAAATGCATGCATATGTATGGGTCTTAGCTGGTAAATTCCCCATGTTTTAAAAGAAGGAGGCATGCTCCTTTGACAGGCGGAGGCCGTGAGGACGTCTTTGAGGAGAAAAAAAATAAAGCCGGCTCTGTTTACACAAGTTGACATTTGGATTTTTGCTCGGTGCTGCTTTCCAATTAAGCAAAGGGTAAAGGAGACAAGTGAGATGGCATTACAACTTGTTTTCAAACCCAAAGAATATCTACATATTCCGCGATGAGGTAGACGTTTTCCTCTGAGTGGTTCTTTGCCGCGTTCTCCTGTGAGTGTTCTGAGAGACCGTGGCCGTGCAGACGTGCCTGGGATGAGAAGCACCGTGTGCGAAGACCCTTGGGGGTCTTACATAGACAGGATCAGCCCAGGAGGGTGGCAGTTTATGTGGCTTGGGGGAATGAAAGGGAATCTGACCAGGAAAAAATAAATTGCTTTATGACAACTGCACAGGTGAGTGCTGGCATAGCCCAAGCCATAGAATTCACTTTTCTGTAGTGTCCTGTGCCTCTGTAGGTAGCCTTTGCTGGCTTCTGTCAGCCACATTGCTCACCTCGGTGGCCATTGCCCATCTTGTGCCCGATGTCAGGCCTCTTGAAGTGGACACTTTCTGGAGGATAGTCTCTATCCCTTTTGTTTTAAATCCTTTATTTGTCATGAGTCCAAAGCTTGGACTCGTAATGATCTTCCTGTCTCAGCCTCCCCAGTGCTGAGATTGCAGGCGTGCACCACCACGCCCAGACTCAGTGGCTGGCATGGCGCTCCTGGGGTTCTGGGGGTCACAGCATGCAGTACTGGGGATTGAACCCAGGTCCTTGCACTTGCCAGGCAGGTGCTGAGACTGCTGAGCCATCTGCCCAGCCCCAAAGCCTCTCCTGTAATGATGGTTCTTCATGCCTCTGTGTGCCATGGTTCCCAAACCCCAAGGCTGTTCTGACTTTGCTGCTGAGCAGGTCTAGGAGGCTCATGGCGTGAGAGGTTACTGGGCAAACTTGTCCCCTTCCGTGCACATCGTCTAAGTGCTGGTTTCCGTCTCTGTTTGTATTACTGTAGCAACACCAGGGCAGGTTACAGGGCTTGCCCTTACATTAGGAAGGTAATGACACAACATACATAGAATTCAAGGAGCAAAGCAGTGGTGTTTCGGTTCACAAGTGCTTTTGTCTGCAGACAATTTGGTTTGCCAGAATTTCAGTTTTGTTGACACAGTCTGTATCAGGTGACACACAGGACCATGCTCATCTTTCCACAAAAATGCAAAGCTGGGCAACTTTCCAAAATTGTAGAGCAAAGGGCTGGGGAGATAGCTCCATGGCACAAGTGCCTGCCTGGCAAGTTCAAGGTCGTCAGTTCAAATGCTGGTCCAAAAATAAAAAAAATTTGTAGAACAAATTAAGTTCTCTGCCCGAGGTACCACTGTGAAGGATAGGTACTGGGAAACAGGAAGCTAGGCCTTTTGCAAAAGGGAGGGAAACCAGGAGAGGAAGAAGGGAGGAGAGGGAAAAAGGGAAAGGGGAAATGGGAAGGGAGAAAGGGTGGAGATGCCCCATGCATGCGTAGCAACCCCCCAGGGTGAACATCTTTGTTATGTATTGCAAATATACTGCTCATAAAAGGAAAACTTCAGCCATCAAATCATTTTCCTTAGCACAGTGAATTTTGTAGCTGTCCATGCTGAGAAACCATGTTTTAGGCTCCAAGAGTACAGATGACGGCATCTGCCTGGAAAGCGAGGTGTGAATTCGGGGCTCAGGAAGCATCGTGGTGGAAGGAGAGGGTGAAGCAAAGAGCGTGAGCTCAGGGCACAGTGCAGACAGAGGATGGAGAAGGAAGCCGGGCACCAAAGAACCAGGGCCGAGCTACAGCCGTCCCCACGTGTGGCCCAGGGCTGGCAGGCGCAGGCTGGAATTTCAATAGTAGGAAGAGTTTGAATCCGTGATTTCTGAACAGGGTGTCAGCAAAAGGAAGCATCATTAATTATATATATATATATATATATATATATATATATATATATATAATTATATATATTCCCCTGTGTTTAGGACAGGGTCTTCAGGCACTACAGCGTCCCTCTATGTAGATCGGACTTGTGATTCTCCTGTTTTCAGCCTCCCAAGCACTGGGATTACAGGCGTGTGCCACCACGCCCAGTCTCAGTTACTGTTATGGTTTGTGTATCGGGGTCCCCCCCAAAGCCTCATGCCTAGGGCCAGAGCCACATGGAGCTTACAATCTGGCACAGGTTTCTTTGGATGTTCCACAAGGACCTACAGGATTTAATGTTGGCCCTTCTGGATTTTGGACTGGTGCTGGTCCCAATGCTCGGAACCCTGCCCTGTGGACCTTTTGGAATGGTAATGCGTATCTTGTGCCTTTGGATGTTGCATGTGTTTAATTTCCATAGAGGCTCACAGAGACTTGGGACTTGGACTTTTCAGCAATGCTGAAGCTGTTGGGAGTGGCAACTCTTAGAGATGGACTAGAATGTCTTTTGCTTAAAGGGATGTGCATGAGCCTTTGGGGGTCCAGGGGTGGAATGTTATGGTTTGTGTCTAGGTGTCCCCCCAAAGCCTCATGCTGCCATGGGGCTGCTTCTGAAATTTGTAATTGATTATTGTGGAAATGGGTGCTGCCTCTCCCCTGGGGAAGGTGATTTTCATTTCATTGTAAGGGAGGAAGAGAAGTTCGCTGCTTGAGCTGCTGCTACTCCTCCCTGCCCTCTTGCTCTTAGCTGCCACCATGAAAGGTTTCCTTCTGCCATGTGCCACTCTGCCTTGGAGCCAGCTGAATATGAACTGAAACCTCCAGTTACTGTGAGCTAAATAAACCCTTCCTTCCCTCTTTTTGAGTGTTGGGTCTTCGTCCCAGCAATGAGAGAAGAGTAATTAAGACAGTCACAATCTCAGAGCGTCCCAGGGTGGGGCCAGCTCTGCAGGCCCAGGAGGGTGAACCCCAGTCCCTGCATCTGCCTAAGCAGGTGCTTTAGTCCGCTGAGCTATCTGGCTGGCCCTACATATTCTAATTGAGATGGTAAAATTGAATGAGTTTCACCACCTACACAGGGTATGGGGTGGCTGTGCACATCCAGAGTTCTGCCTGAATTGGTTTGCTAGACACTAGTTCATGGGCTCAGACAGGAAGTTCAAAGCTGCATCCCTTCCTGAATATTGCTGGAGAAGTCCAGAGTTCCTGTAGCTCGCATCTATCTATCTGTCTGTCTGTCTGTCTGTCTGTCTGTCTGTCTGTCTCTCTTCTATTTATTTGGTACAGTGTCTCACTATGCAGCTCGGACTTGTAGTGATCCTCCTGTCTCAACCTCCCCAGCACTGGGTTCATAGGCATGCTCCACCACGTCTGGATTTGGTGCTCTGACACAGAGCTCCCAAGGTTCCAGGGCCAGCGGGGCATGTGGTACTTGGGGTCGAACCCAGGTCGTTGTGGTAGCTACATGGGCACTTAGCCCACTCAGCTATCTCCCCAATCCTGTAGTTTGCACCTTGAAAGTCCACCACAAGCCTGTGTGTTCAAAACTTCATTTTCAAGTCAGCGGTACTGGGATGTAGTGGAAATATTAAGAGGCAGAGCCTTGCAGGAAAACATTGTGTCGTCACTGAGGATTGTGGGCTGCGAGCCCTTCCTCTTCCTGTTTTTTGTTTTGTTTTGTTTTTTTGTTTCTTTCTGGCTCTAAGGTGAGCAGCTTGGATCATTCATCCAATTCTACTAAAATGCATGCTTTCCTTTCAGGGCCTGAACCTTCCCAAGTGATAGGCTCAAATAACGTTCTCCTTTTCTAAGGAAGGGAAGATTTTTGTCATAGCGAGGGAAAGCTTGCCGGCCCAAAGCCGATGTCTGCAGAGCCTCGCCACTGGCTTTGGTCCTGGAAATGGCCCCCTGGACATACGGTCAACCTTCCCAAGATCGGATCATTTCACAGTACACATGCAGTGGGTCACTACTCCAGCCAGTAAACAGCCTCACTGACATATCCACCCTGCATTTGCGGCAGGAAGAGAAACTCTAGCCATTAGAGTGGATTGGCTCAGTTAGGTGGGGACAAATGCTGTCTTCAGGCTGAGCTCTGCTGTTTCACAATAGCTCCTGGCAGTCTCACTGCTCCAGGCTCCCGGGAGAGCACACAGTGTGGTTCTGGTGATCCGGTGACAGCTGCCTTCTGTGTGGCCTCCCCTGACCTGAGCATGTGTCCCCCTTGGAGATTCCTCCTTTTGAATGGCCACAGCTGTTCTTTGTGGCTTTGCTTCATTCACACGGGAAGATGCTAGGGAGCTTCGTGCAGTTGAGAACCAACTCCAGTTGTTCAGTTATTTCC
>PVKN010015429.1:0-18504 GCA_004027915.1 Capromys pilorides | reverse complement strand
GGAAGGCACGTTAAAGACTCCTAGAGAACATCTTAAGCTGTTAATTTGACCTTTTTGTTTGTTTGTATTAGTATTATTTGGAAGTAAAGTTAGCCCAAAGGGGAAAGTAGAGAGGGGTTTCAGGGCAGATAGAATTAAGGAAGGGAAGATGTCTTCCCTTATTCATATAGTAAAAAGAGAAAATCGAGGGGGACCCACTCTCAAAAGTGTGAGAAGATGAAAGTGGAATGTAATAGGTACTTTTCTATATGCTATTTCTGCCTTTTGCTTTACCCCTCCTGATGCATTTAAAACTAGTCCTGGAATTTGAAATTTAAATAGATTTGATGAGCTTGGGGTTGTTAAGTATGCATTCGTTGCCTTAGAACTGATGAATGAGACTGAAAAATATGAGACTGAATTTATTTTCTAGGCAGGTAATGTGCATGTATGCAGAAAGAGCTTAGGTGGGCCCTCCACCCCATCGATTGCTTGAAGACTCCATTTATTGGTGTCCTGGTTTGCAAGGCAATTAGGCCCATCATTGTATTGCAGGCTAATAATCCTGAGATGAGAGTTGGCACCACTGCTTTATGTAAACAGAGAGAAGACAGGAAATATGGAAATGTTATAAATATTCATTGGTGAGATGGTTTGGTACTGATGGAGTTTTTCATTTAATTCTCTTTTGACATTGCTTGATAAAATTTAAAATAATTGGACTATTTGTATAGATTGAATTTTCTCCTGAAGGAATTCAAGTGATCAGAATTCTGTCACATGTGGATAAATGAGGTATATAAAGGCATTTTTGTTTTATTTTTTAGGGGATGATGTTGATGTAAGCACATTGCATTAACTACAGAAACAATATCTGCATCTATTCATCACAAATTTGATTTAAAGCTTGGAGATATGCATGTTCTTCTGGCAGAATGCTGATGAAAGTTAGAGAAGAGTGTATGCAGAAGGAACAGCTTTAGTGATACAGTTTTGTGAACTTAATTGCATTGACTCTGATGTGTTAAACATGAAGTGGCTGAGGATTAGAGCTTAGACTCAAGAAAAAGGAGAGATACAAGAGGATAAAATTGGCATCAATGGAAACAAAATAATTCTTTTTATTTTTGTTAAAACCTCAGTTCAGCTCAAAAAATAAACCATAGTTCAGCACATTAAATATACATTTAGAATCTTTTTTTTTTTTTTTAATTCCAGAATAAACAAAGTTATAGAAGGTTGGACTAACCCTTGGAATTTAAAAATGGGTTTTGGGGGGCGGGTAGGAGAAAGTTGTTTTTTTTTTAATTGTAATAAAAATTAGGTTTGAGTGGTGACTTGCGACTTGATGAAAATATTATCTGACTAGGGTAAGCATTTCTTCTCATAACTTTATTTTGGGTTACAGACATTGCTTTTATGGATCTATAGCCATGGTTTAGAGGTAGGATGTTTCTATTAAAGCCCTGACTTTTGAAAGCTCCAGCCTAGAATGTGTGTGTGTGTGTGTGTGTGTGTGTGTGTGTGTGTGTGTGTGTTTCCTGCAGTGAGGTTCACCTATGCAGGAGCGATATGTGTGAATGTTTTAGTATCTTCCTCATTTGATTTTTCAGATGCTGGTGAAAAGGGAAGAGCAGGTAGAGGTATTGGTAGATAGCAACCTTGGTGGAATGAAGAGCACATAGATTTATTCACAAGTTGAAAGCTCTGGCTTCAAATATCAGTTCTACCACCTAAAGGCTAAATGGTTTCATTGAAGTCATTAAAAAATCTTTCAAAGAGTGATAATGTTGCACAACATTGCAAATGTTCTCAGTGCCCTTGGTTATTCACTTCATTTGGTTAAAACAAAAAATATTTATACTTCACAAAGTTGCCAAGGAGAACAAATTACTTCACGTCATGAGATCACTTTATATCCTGAAAGCACTGTACTATAAATGTTCACTATATTATGTTCATTTTGTTTATTTATTTATTTACTTATTGTTTGTTTGCTGAGTACCAAACTGAATGAAAATGAACAAAAAGCAATTGTCAAGGAACTTTCATTGTCATAAGAGAGACAGTTTAAATGTAAGGAAAGAAGTGAGATAGAATGAAATTGGTGGTTAAGAGTATGTGTCCCAGGGCTGGGGAGATAGTTTAGTAGAATAAATGCTTGCCTGGCAAGTGCAAGGGCCTAAGTTTGGTCCCCACTACCGAAAAAAAAAAATCATATTAGCCAGGCACAGTGGCTCATGCTTGTAATCCTAGCACTTGGGAGGCTGAGGCGGGAGGATTGTTGCAAGTTTAAGACCAGCCTGGATTACAAAGCGAGCCAAGGACAGCCTGAACTGCATAATGAGACCCTGTCTCAAAAAAAAAAAAAAAAAAAAAAGGACAAAAAGCATTTTTTGACACAGAGTCTTAGTAAGTCAGTAAATTGTCTAGGCTTGGCTTGAATTTGCAGTACTCCTGCCTCATCTCTCCCACTGTTGGTATCATAGGCCATGTTGCTTTTACTTGTTGTGGTCTAGTAAAGTAAAGAATTTATAAACAATTCTTTAAATGACAAGTAGTAAATAGGCACATGTTAGCTGTTGGCTTCCTCATATATAAAGCAAGGAAAACTATGCTATCAGAGGTTAAATGATTTAAGGTAACATAGCCATGGAGATGGGGAAGTGGGGAGAGAAGGGAAGTAAAAAGGATTAAAATGAGTTATGTATATATATCAGTTCCTCATGATGAATATATTTATTATGTACTGGAAATAGATACTAATAAAAAAGGGAAAAATAAAGTCAGTGAAAATGCTTCTTAAATCAAAAAATAAAAAAAGAGAAGGGTTACATAGCTAATAAATGGAAGCATCTGGATGATAGCCTCAAAATTCTAATTCTTCAATCCTGTTCATATACTTTTAAGATACGAAATAATCCATATATATAAAAGCATATGTGAAATAAAAAGCATATGTGGGCCAGGGAGATAGCTCAGCAGTCTAAGCACCTGCCTAGCAAGCTCAAGGACCCAGGTTTGATCTATGGTATCACATGTCATGCTGTCCCTGTGCTGTGCCAGCCCCCAAAACCAGGCCTGGTGACTCATGCCTGTAATCCCAGCACTGCGGAGGCTGAGACAAGGGGATCACTATGAGTCCAAGCTGCATTAGCAAGGCCCTGTACCAAATCAGTCAGTCAATCAATCAATCAATCAGTCTTTTTTTAAAAAAAGTATATGTACCCTATAGCCACAGAGTAAAGAATAACAAGTTGAGCACCTGTGTGCTCACCATTTGACATAATGACAAGGAAATTTCTAGTGCTTTTAAAGCATCTTGGGGACCCATGCCTGACAGTTTTTTTCCTTTTTCAGAGCTAACTACTTTCTTAAATTTTATGTGAATCATCCCCTTGCTTTTCTCTATACTTTTACTAAACACATACATATCTCTAAGTAATATAGAGATATGTATGTGTTTAATAAAAGCATATATATATATACACACACACACACACACACACACACACACACTTTTTGTATTTTAGGGAAGGGTCTATAGGGTGTTCAGAGTTTTACTAGTAGATCAGACTCAATAGTGATCTGCCTGTTTATAGCCTCCCAAGAGCTGGGATTACAGGTGCAGGCCACCACACCCAATCTCAGTTGCCATTTTAGCATGCCCTGGGGGTAGGGCCCTCACCACAGGCCTAGGGATTGAATCTTCAGGCAGGTGCTTTAATCCGCTGAGCTATGGCTGGCCCTTAAATAATATTTTTATACATTTGCATCTTTTTTTGTGGTGATGATCATTGACTCCAAGACCTTGCTCATGCTAGAAAACTACCACTGAGTCACATCTTTAACCATACATATATATAAGATTTTGTGAATAGAATTATACTGTATTCTGTAACTTGCTTTAGTCCTTTTTTTTTTTTTTTCTTTCTTGAGGCAGGGCTTTCTATGTAGTCCAAGCTAATCTTAAACTTACTATGGAGCTCAGACTGGCCTTTTAACTCATAATGATCTTCCTGCCTCAGCCTTGGGACTGCCAGGATTACAGATGAGCACCATCATGCCTGGCCCTTATTCCAATTTTTTTTTTTTTAATTTTAAACTTTAAGAGAGCTTTATAAAAAAGGAAAAGAGCTTTATGTCTTTCACCATCGAATTGATATATGCACATACTTTGAGACTCAAAATTACAAAAAAGTGGGCTGCCTGATAGCTTAGTAGACTGAAGCGCCTGCTTTGGCAGAGTGCCGGCCTGGATGCCCCGCCCTCGATTGAGACTGGGCATGGTGGAGCGCACCTGTAATCCCAGCATTTTGGGAAGCTGAAGACAGGTGAATCACTATGAGTCCATTCTACGTCTGTTCTATGTAGTGAGACCCTGTAGACCCTGGGTACCCTGTCCTAAATACAGAAAAAAAAAAAATACAAAAAAGTAAAAAGAAGCAAAAATATTGTAATTTCCCTTTTCTTTCACCTTCCCCTTCTCCTTCCCCACCTCTTCCTTCTTTTCCTTCCTGTGGTACTGGGGATTGAACCAGGGGCCTTCTCCCTGAACTAATCCCCAGCCTTTTTAATGTTTTATTTTGAGATATAGTTTTACTAAGTCTGGGCTTGAGTTTTTTGATTCCCCTGCCTCAGCATCGCAGAGTCACTATGCCTGGGAGCTTCTGTTGCTGTCCCTTTCTCCTCACCTTCCTCCTTTCCCTCCCCATCTCTCTTCTTCCCTTTTCGTTTCTCTTAACTGCTGTGCACCCCTCCCCTTTAATGTGCTGGGGATCAAAATCCTGGGCCTTATATATGATAGGCATGTGCTCTCCTACATCCTTAGCTTTTGTGTAGCTCAGAAAAAGGACTGTTTAGAAGTGTTTCTTTCATCAGCAGAAATTCTGTATATTTTAGATGCTAAGTCTGATTGTGCAGAAGTCTTTCATCTATAGTAGATTCTACCAGTAGGAAGTACTCAGTAATATGCATGAGAAGCTTAGCAATGTATATGCCAAGATTTTTTTAAATCTAAATTTGAAATTCAAATTCATTAATAATCTACTGAAGCTTCAAATTAATTAATTAATTTATTGATTTTTGTACTGTGAATCAAACTTATGATCTTGCACTTGCCATGCAGGCACTGTGCTGCTGACCTATATCTCTGACCCTTTACTTTCAAGTTTTATTTTAAAGAGTAAAAACATATTGCATATTGTTATCTTTAAATTAGTTACTCTGAGTAAAGGATATTGACATTTTTTGTCTAAGCAATACTAGCAGAAACCTATCTTTTCAATCAACTAAGAGAAATTAGTAGTGTAAGTATCTTAACTATTTTAGATAAAATATATTTTCTTTCTTTTGCTGTTTTCTTTCTCCCATTCCTCCCTCCTACTTCCTCTTTCCTTTTGAAGTTTCTTTCCATAGATATTATAAAATATCTGTTGTACTTTTTAGATCTCATTTACTTTTTTATCTTCTCACACTAGGGAGACAATATGATATTCACACATGTGTGTTTGATTTATTTTACTTCTGAGTGTGATCTTGACATGCATCCATTTACCTATAAAATTTGGAACTTCAGTTTAATGGTTTGTAAGTTTGGGCTTAATGAGATAATAAATGTGAAAATACTTTTTAAACTGACGAGGTTTATATAAATGATGCTTTTTCCCTTCTAGTTTACTATGATGAAATCAGGATGTGCTACACATGAGTAAAAGACTTCCCATATTTGTTTTATTACCTCTTTGAGAAGTTCTCCTAATGGAGGAGAGACTACTGTACAGGAAGGTCGGTTTACAGTTTCTCCCTTGAAATGTGAAGGTTGTTAGGTAGATACATAAGGATGGAGAAAATGCTAGAGAATTTTCTTGTGGTGAATTTATGGAACCTAATTCTACATTAACTGTGCTGGCTAGCTAACGATGAAATGGTGGCAGCTTTATTGAAGTAGAGAATACAGTATACACTATTTATCATTATTCACAGTCATTTCCCTTGGTTTTCTACCTGTAATTTACAGAGACAATGTTAAAATTGGAATGATTGTTTATATAATGTTAGTCACTCAATAGAGTAGCAATTACTGTTATTGTTATTTCATTTGTGATTATGAATTATTTACAGCTATAATTTTTTCCTAAGAATCCCTTAAAGTTCAAGGCCAACCTGGGCTACACACTGAGACTGTCTCAAAAACAAAAACAAAATAAAACAAAAATTTCTTGCTGGCTATTTTTTTGTTACTTATAGACGTATAGAGCTATGTCTTCTTTCATTCAGTATTTTTTTTTCTTTTTTTCTTTTTTTTTTTTTTTTTTAGTACAGAGTCTATAGGGTCTTACTATGTAGATTGGACTCATAGTGATCCGCATGTGTTCAGCCTCCGAAGCTCTGGGATTACAGGCTCATGCTACCATGCCCAGTCTCAATCCCTATCACAGCATGCCTTGGGGTTGGCCAGCCTAGGGATCAACTGGGTGGCTGTGTCTGCCTAAACAGGTGCTTTAATTCACTGAGCTCTTTGGCCTGCCCTCAGTTTTTTTTTTTTTTTTCATTCAGTATTTAGGGTTAGTATAATGAATATATTCATTGTGCAGTGGATGTATCTGTCTCATTTCTTGGTCCTATTATTATTATTATTATTATTATTATTATTATTAATTATTATTATTATTTTTGCTCCTGAAACCCTTTCCAGTGTGTTCCTCTTTATTCATTTTCAGAGTGCCAACTTACACTTGGATAGGTTGAGTTAACCCAACCTACCTCTGGCAGGTATACTCAACATGCTGTATCAAGTATAACATTCAATTTATTATTTCTTTCTCTAGAGTTTTCTTCAGTCCATTAAGACCCAACTCCCGTTACATGGGCTTTGGTGGAGGTTGTGGGGCAGCACCAGCAGGTCTAAATCTGGTTGGAGGTGTTTGATCCTTGCCAGCTTTACAGGATGGATTTCTAACCACTTTGCTGTGAATGGCACAACTGACACAGTAATACAGCTTCACATACAGCTTGGGATGCACATAACCATCAAAGACACTCCCTTGGGAAATGCCCCTGGTGGTGGCGGCCTTTACTATATTCTGAATGACAAACTTCTTAATGGCTTTATCTTTGGGTATGCACTGGGTGCAGTTCATGTAGTGAATAGGTTGCATATGACCACCGTCCTTTTTGGCATGACCATTGTTCCTTCTTTTTTTGTGTCATCTTTGAAAGGAGGACCTGAAAGAGCTCTTGATCCTTTTAATTCCTCTTCATCTCCTCTTCCTGTTCATCCCCATCCCACATCTCTTTCCATCTTCACAAAGTCTGTTTCCTACCATCTTTTATTTTGCTCTTTAAATTATACTTTAGGTTTCTCGTATAAAGAAAATATGATATTTAATCTTCTGTGTCTGATTTATTTCACTTAGCAATTTCCCACAATTTACACAAATTTATCCTTCCTTATGGTTGAGTAGTACTCCTATGTATCTTTGTTTATCTATATTTATATATCACATTTTCTTTATCCAGTTATCTGTTGATGGATAAGTTGTACTGCTGTAAACATGGCTATGAATATATGTTATAATATGATTCTTTTGTCTTATCTGGAAAGATACCCAGAAGTGATATAGCTAGGTCAAATAGAATTTCCAGTTTTAGTTTTTTTTTTGGTGGTACAGGGGATTGAACTCAGGACCCTACAGGCAAGCGCTTATTCTACTGAGCTATCTCCCCAGCCCTTCCAGTTTTAGTTTTTTGGAGACTCTCCATACTGATTCTGTGTAAATTTACTTTGTTAATATCTTGGGTTTTTGTTTTTTTTATTGGATCTCACTACAAGATGGGACTTGTAATGATCTGTCTGTTTAGAGCTTCCCAAGAGCTGGGATTACAGGCTTGTGCCACCACACCCAATCTCAATTGCCATTTTAGCGCTCCCCAGGATTGAACTCCTGGCTCCTGAGCATGCTTGCAGGCATTTTAATCCACTGAGCTATTTGGCTGGCCTAATATCTTAAGTGAGGTAAAGACTAGACTAGACTAGACTAGACTAGACTAGACTAGACTAGACTGGACTGGACTGGACTGGACTGGACTAGACTAGAAATCTGTAAGTGCAACACATTCCAAGCTCAAAGAGTTACTCTTATGAATGATGGGTTTAAGAAATCAATTGAATAGTTATGGAGTGCTGGGAGTTAGAGATACAAAAACTGCTGTTGGGGCTGGGGATATAGTTCAGTGACACAAGCTCCTACCTGGTAACACAAGGTCCTGGGTTCAATTCCCAGTACCAAAACAAAACAAAACAAAAACCAAAAAAAATTCTCTAAAGGCATTTACAGTTTAGTAGGGGCAGAGATAGATTATATATAAGGTAGCAGAGTAGCAATAATTGTTGTGATGAAGGCAAGGGGCATGTGAAGATGTGGCTTGGCCTAGTCTCTTTTGTTTGAGTAACAAAGAGATGAGTAGAGGAATTGATGCTTGAGGCAAGACCTGAAGGGTGTGTGCATGTGCTAGGGAATGAGAAGTTAGGAATGACTCATTTTATGATCACATAGAGTCTTTTATTGTTACCTCCTATGTTCTGGTAGACCTTAGTTTGTAGCTCTCTATAAGGCCTTTCCAGGATGTGTCTTTACTGTAAAACCAAATAAGCCAGTCTCTAATCATGTTATATAGTCTTGCTCCTATTCTTCTGTATGCTCTGCTATCTATTTGAAAAGCCCTCTCCCTGATGAATGTATTTCCTACGATGTCCACTAGATGAATAGTACTAGTAAACATAGTTTAAAGATTTTGCAGAAAGAGATTTGTGAAGCTGTAAAAATAGTGATACTTAAGAAGAGATGTCTATAGTTTTGTCTTCTTAGTAAATGCTGATATATTCCTCCGATTAGCTCTCTGGCTTCCTGGACATGTGTGTTGTGTGGCTGGAGATTGAATTCAGGGCTCTTCAACTACTGAGCTACACCCCTAGCCCTTTGTTTATTTTTTATTTGGAGACAGTGTTTTTGGCTAAGTTGCTCAGGCTGGGCTTGAAATTGCAGCCATTCTTTCTCAGTCTGCCAAGCAGTTGGGGGTCGGGTGCCACCACCCCCAGCTTCACCAGACTTTGTATATATATTAACAAAATATGTCTTTACAAAATCAAAAATAATCTCCAACAATGTAATAAATTGGAAGTCACTAAAATTTTAGCTCTTTAGGTGATTTCAGTTCAGTTTTTGATTTTGAAATCTGGACACAGAAAACAAAGTGTTGGTAGTTTCTATTTTTATATCTTTCTTTCTTGCTTCAACTGCTGGTCACACTGTGTATGGATGACAGTGGAGGTGCTCTTGTATGATTTATATGTAGCCTTGAAATGGTCAAAAAGTTTATTCCGGGATGGAAATTCACTATGGCAGGTTGTACAGGCAGGTGATAAGAACAATCTGTATTTGTGGCTCAGCAGATAGTTAGACAGATCTTTGGTTTTCTTTCCTTTGGGTTTAGGAGTACTTGTAGTTTCACTTTTTTTTTTTTTTTTTTTTTTTTAGTGTATTTAGTACAGGGTCTCACTATGTAGATCAGACTCATAGTGATTCTCCTGTTTTCAGCCTCCCAAGCATTGAGATTATGGGTGCATGCCACCATGCACAGTCGCTGTCTCAGTGCGTCCTGGGGGCGGGGTAGCAGGGCATACTGGGGATCAAACCCAGGCTGCTGTGCTCTGCCTAAGCAGGAGCTTTAGTCCGCTGAGTTATCAGGGCAGCCCTAGTTTCACTTTTTGGATCATTACATGGTTCGATGGTCTCCGTGACACTAACATTTTCTAGAAGATTACCTTCTGATTCTTTGGCATTATCTTGATTTAAGTTAGTATCTTTTGGATCAACCTTTTCTCCTTTTCCAGTGGTACTCATTGAAACTGTCATCATAATTCTGTGCTAGCTTCTGTTTCATTTTCTTCTGTTTTTTTAGAAAGTTTTTGTTTTGATACAGCTTCCATTTCTTCCTCAGAATTGGCATTCACCAGACTTTTTGTATTCTTTCACTGAGTAGTCTTGCCTGTTTGCTGATGACCTTCAAATCTATAGCTTCACAATTCTTTCTAATTGCTAGTCTCGCAGATGTTACTGGCCACCATCTACTACCTACAATAGTCATTAAATTCAATATGTTCAAGTTGGGATTCCTTATATACATTTTTTGACTTCCCTCTCTACACAAGGCCCACTCACAAAAAGTTAAAATTATCTCTTCCTGTGTTTTTGTCCTAACTTGAAGGAATTATCATCCATCATTATCATTCAAGGTGTTAATCTGTGTCTTGGTCTTCTTTATCTCTCATAGTCAAAAATAACTGCTTCTAAGTATTTCTGGAATTAAGCTCTCTATTCCTCCTACTATTATCACCATTCTTTTGGACAAGTGGTAGTCTTCTAATTAGCATCTGTATCTCTCTTATCTTTTTTTTTTTTTTTTTGTCTTTCTGAGACAGTCTCAGTATGCAGTTCAGGTTAGCCTCAAGCTCACTTTGTACCCCAGGCTGGTCTTGAACTTGAGGTGATCTTCCTGTCTCAGTCTCCTGAGTGCTGTAATTAAATGTGTGTGCTACCACACTTGGCTTGTATCTCTCTTATCTTATAAAGCTGTCTTCTATCCAGTAGCCAGAATATTTACCCACTATGCTAGTGTCTATGTTGTCCATGTCACTCCCTACTTCAGTCTCTCCATTGGCAGTATGTAGTTTCTGTAGGTACCTTGGCATTTTATACCTTTGCTCAAACTGTTTCTCTCTCTCTCTCTCTCTCTTTTTCCTCCTTTTTGAGTTAAGTGTATCACTTCCCTCAAGAAACCTTTGTTCTAATAAACAGCAAAGCACTTCTACGTTGTTCCTGAGGAACCCAGTACATGTCTCTGATGTTAGGAAAATTGTTTTTGTTCACCTCTGACTTTACTGTTTCATGTGGGCAGGAGCTGTGTCCTGGTCATCTTGGATGTCTTCCTGGTCCTAGCTCTTGGTGTACGCTTGCATGTACTGAGTGAGGTTCTCTAGTGCCTAGTTAGGACACATGACAGAATTAGTAATATGACGTTCTAATGAGAAAGATAGAATCTTTTTTTTTTAAAGATATGAGTACTTAGAAAACAATTTAGGTTTTAACTGGATTAATAAGGATTTTGATGATAATGTATGGCACAAAGTAGAAGACTGCCAGGACCTGGGTGTGGTGCTGCATACCCATAATTCCAGCACTCAGGAGGCTGAGGCAGGAGGATGACTGTGAGTTTGAGGCCATCTTGAAGTATGTAAGCACATTCAATGCCAGCTTGCACTGCATAATGACACCTTGTCTCAAAAAAAAAAAAAAAAAAGTACCAGAAGAAGAGCTTGTGTATGCCTATAATTCTAGCTACTTAGGAGGCTAAGGATTACAAGTTTGAGGCCAGCATAGACAGCTTATTGAGACTCTATTGCAAAATTAAAAAAATGAAAAGAGCTGAGGTTACACTTTTGTGTTCCTTTGATTTAATTTCCACTCCTACAAAAGAAAGAAAGAAAAAAGAACACTGAGGAACAAGAGATAAAGAATGTAGATATTTCAAAAAAAAATTTTAGTTCCTCAAGTAAGTATGTATAGCTTTAGTGTTGTGCATGTTTTGGGTCAAACTGTGTTTATTTCAAAGCTTAACATTTTATGAAATGGATCATTGGCTTCTGTATAACGGTGCGATAAGAAACATCAGGGTTTATAAAGCTCTGATACACCTCCTCCTCTTCTAGATAGTTGGGAGGTTATCTAGGTCCTTTTAGACAACAGTATGCTTTTTTGTTTTTGCACTGCTCATTGAACCCAGGACCTTTGTACTTGTTTATTTATTTATTTTTGTCTTTTCGAGACAGGGTCTCGCTATGCAGTTCAGGTTGGCCTTGAGCTCATTTTTGTAGCCCAGGCTGGTCTTGAACTCACACCGATCTGCCTGCCTCAGCCTCGTAAGTGCTGGGATTACAGGCATGCACCATCACACCTGGCCTGTAGTTATTTATTATGAGATAGAATCTTGCTGAGTTGCCCAGGTTGGCCTCAAACTTATGGTTTGCCTGCCTCAGACTACCAGAGTGCTGGAATTATAGGTTATACTACCATGTCTGGCTATACCTTTGTTTTTGTTGTTGTTTTGCAGGACTGGGGTTTGAACTCCCAACCTTGCACTTGCCAGGCAGGCACTTGTGCAATGGAGCTATCTCCCTGGCCCCTATACCTTTGTTTTTGATAGTGTCTTCATATGTACCTTAGGCTGGATTCAGATTTGTAATCTCAAATGCTGGGATTATAGACACACACCACCACTGTAATCTGCAGACTGCCCATTTTCAAATATATTTTATTAGTGTATGTTACAATAATGATGTTCATTTTGGGACATTGGTATAATATGTATCATATTTTGATCATTTTTACTATCCTTTTCCCCATTCCTCAGATTCCCTTCCCATCTTCAAAAAAGCATACCTCTCTGTTTCTAAATATCTCTCCTTTATTTTGCTATTTATAAGTTTGGGTTTCTCGTATGAGAGAAACAGTGTGATATTTTAACTTTTGATGTCTGATTTATTTTGCTTAGAATCATTATGATCTCAAATATATCCATTTTCATGGAAATAACTCAAATTTATCCTTTATTGCTCTGTTATATATATATCTCTATCTCTATCATGTTTTCTTTATTCATTAATCTGTTATTAGGCATATACACTGCTTCTATAATTTAGCAGTTGGGAACTGTGTAGCTATAAGCATGGGTAACACTGTACTATGTTGACCTTAACTCTTTTGGGAAGGTACCTAGGAGAGGTATAGTTGGATCAAATGCAACTTCAATTTTTAGTTTTTTTTTTTTTTTTTTTTTTCTTGTATTATGACTGGCTCAGCCTGCCCTGGGGTTGGGGCTGGTGCAGCATGTGGTGCCGAGGATTGAATCGTGGTCCCTGTGATTGCCTAAGCTTTCCTAAGCAGGTGCTTGGACCACTGAACCATCCTGCCAGCCCCAAATTTTTAGTTTTTTGAGGAATTCCACACCAGTTTCCACAGTGCTTGTATACTTTACATTCTCACTAACAATGTAGAAAGTTTCCTTTTCCCCCTTAACTTTGATAACATTTATTGTTCTTTGAGTCCTTGATTGTAGCCATTTTTATTGGAATATGTGCAAAGAGTAGCTGGCAAAACTTTCTTCCCCTACTGTAGACTGTCTCTTTACTCTGTTGTTTGTTTTCTTTGCTGTACAAAGCTTTTTTATTTGATATATCTCATTTGTTGATCCTTTGTGTTATATCTTGTGCACTGGGGTTCTGTTCATAAAGTTGTTGGCTATGTCTGTGTCTTTGAGTTTTTCTTTTTTTCTTCCAGTAGATTCAGTGTTTTTGTTTTTATATATAGATCTTTGATCCATTTTGATTTGATTTTAGCACAGGTAAGAGATACAGATCTAGATTCATCTGCATGTGGGTAACCAGTGTTCCTGGCACCATTTGTTCTCTGTCTTCCTCCAAGATGGCACCTTGTTGTATGTCCTCTGGAGGGGACAACATCTGTGTCCTCACATTGTGGAAGGGAAAGAAGTATCAGGGAATTCCCCAGTAAGCCCCACTTAGGATGACATTAATACCACTCACAAGAGTGGAGCCCTCATGATCTGATCACTTCCTAAAGGTCCTTATCTCCTTTATTTATTTATTTATTTATTTATTTTTTCTTGAGACAGGATCTTTCTAAATTGCTAAATTGCCCAGGTGGGGCTTAAATTTGGAAGCCTCTGCTTTAGTCTCTGAGTGTTGGAATTACAGGCATGTGTCCCTACACCTGTCTACTCCTCACGTCTTGATACTACTTATAATGGAGATTAAGTGTCAACATGAATTTTGGAAGGACACTCAAATTCTAGTGTGCGTATATATTTATATAGAAATATAGATTAAAAAGAAAATTGTATTGAAGTATTTATAACATGTAGAAAAAATATACAGAAAGTAGCACTCAGATCAAGAAAGAAAACATGATCCCCCCCTCTCGAGGTAACCAATATTCTGGCTTCCAATTCCATAAATTACTCTTATCTGTTTATGAACTTTAATAAAGAATGACTGGCTTTTTCAGCATTGTGAGATTAATTTATATCTTATGTATAGGAGCATGGTGGCGCACACCTTTAATTCCATCTATTCAGAAGATGCAGATCATAAGTTTCAGGCCAGCCTGGGCAATTTAACAAGAACCCTTCTAAAAAAAAAAAGCTGGGGATATAGCTCAGTGGTAGTTCACTTGCCTAAAATGTGTGCAGCCCCAAATATCATTCTCAATCCTGCAAGAGAAACCAAAAAACCTAAAGAAAAAAAATTTTGTGTGTGTGCTTTTTTGAAACCATTGCCTTTGCACTGAGCTATCCTCAGCCTTTTAAATAATTATTTAAAGTTTGGATACAAAATGTCACAAAATCACTGAGTTACCTAGGCTGGGCTTGAATTTTTCTAATCCTCTTTACTCATTCTCCCAGCATGAATTCGATTACAGACATGAAAAATCCAAGAAATTTTGGAAGTATTTGTTTAAAAATAATTCTATTACATGGTAGCATATTTTAGTGAAAATAAGTATTCCAAACCAGAAAAAAAATATATAGCAGTGTTTTACAATTTAAAAAAACCTCTTTAATGTATGACTGGATTTATATCTTCTGCATTCAGTATGTTATAGTTGATTGCTCTTCTTGGAGTATATGAAGAAAACCCAGTGCTACATAGATACGTGGTTGGAAAAGGGAAGGATGTTTTGATTGTTTTTTTAAGGTGATTATGGATATTCTTTTTGATATTACCCTCACACTTGATAGCTGTAGTTTATAAAGTTTTCATTCCCTTGTAGAGTTGAAACTGTATCAATGAACTTTCCATATGATTACATTAAAATTCACTGGCTTGTTTTGAGGTTTGAATAGATCTTAAACTCATGGGAGTTTTGTTAGAATCATGCGTTGGTCATTTTTAAAATAATGGGTTCATTGGGCTGACATGACAAAATATAAATCAGGTGATTTAAACAACAGAAATTAATTTTCTCACAGTTATAAAAGTTAAAGGTCCAAGATCAAGGGGGCCTCCTTGGTCAGTAAGGGCTGTCTTTCTGGTTTGTTGGTAGCTACTTTCTTACTGTCTCATTCTTTGGTAGCAAGACTGGGGAGAAAGAGACAGAGAAAGAGAAGAAAAGCTTGAGAGAGAGAAAAAGAAAAGTACATCTGAGAATTGGCAATAGTAAGCATATGTGAACGTGCATGTGTATATATGCATATATATGTGCTTCATCATACAATAGTACATGCAAGTTCTCTGGTGTCTCTTAATAAGGGTCCCAATCTCTTTGTGCTATCTCCCTATGATGCCATATAAACCTAATGATAATGTAAAACTATCTCCCCATGCCCCCATCTCCAAATACTATCACTCTGGACAATAGAGTTTTAACATATGAATTTAGGAGGATATAAGTCAGTCTGTGACACTGAGTAATGCAGATCTAAATGTTGACATATTCTATTATATAGTATAAAAAAATCACATTTGTTAATGATACTTCTTTTGTAGACAGTTTTTGCTTCAAATCTCAAATTTTGTCATTGGCAACAAAAACTGACAGTTATTTTCCTTGAAATGACAGTCTCACATTGTTCATTTTTGAAAAAATGTCTGCCAAACATGTAAGTCTGAATAATTATGGTTTGTCTGCCAGTTGTTCTTTCAAGTAAAAATGGTGTATGAGAAAAAGCAGCGAGTTCAGCTTGCAGTGCATTTCCACAAGTGCTTTTGTGCTTTTTCTGGAAATAATTCCTTTACTTTGATATGTAGTAGAAATGTTTTATATGTAGGTCTCACTTTATCACACAACATTAAGATGATTGAGATCTAATAAATTAAGAATTTCTGCATTTTCATCGAATATCCCTTAGAGAAAACATTGTGTGTGCTGGGAGGTAGACAGGGAGAATGTACTATTATGGTTTGGTGTCACTGTCTTAATTCTATACAAATTAATTATGTTTACTTTAGATGATTATATTATCAGGCTCATTTCTTAGCGGAGAAGTAGCTAGTTATGTTAAACCTTTTCAGAAAATACTGTTTTGATAGCCAGTGTGAATACAGTTTGTTTTTTTCTTTTTTCGGAGGTGGGAGTGGGGGGCTTGGCAGAACCAAAAATAAACGTTAGAATTCAGCAGTTTTACTTTTGTGTGTGTATGGCTGGCTTAGCCCACCCCAGGGGTGAGGCTGGCATGGCATGCAGTGCTGGGAATCCCTGTGCTTGCCTAAGCAAGTGCTTTAGACTGCTGAGGTATCTCACCTGCCCAGTTTTACAATTTTTAGATGTTAGAAAATCTTTGGGCATGATCTTATTCTTCTCTACCTTATAGTGAGAGAGAAAAAGTATGAAATAGCTTTTAGAAATTGTACAGAGTTATCATAAAAGTCACTATTTAGGACCAGCTGTGGTGCTAGTCCTTGGGAGGTTGAGGCAGGAGGATTGTTAAGAGTTTGAGGCCATGAACTAGACCTTGTCTCAAAAACAAAACAAGCTACTGTTTAGGTATATTACGTTTTCCTTAACTTTAGCCTGGAACCTTTACTATAGAAAAAGATATAGGTGAAGCTATAACCAAGTAATTTTTTTCTCCAGTACTAGGGATTGAACCCAAGGCCTTCTCACTGAGCTGTATTTTTAGCCCATTAAAACAAGTTAATTTTGAGATAGGAGGATCTCACTAAAGTTGCTAAATTGCCTAGACTAGGCTTGAACTTGTGATCTTTCTGCCTCAGCTTCTCAGAATGCTGGGACTATAGGAATGTGCCACTAGGTCTGGCCATAGCCAGTTCATCATCTTGGTTTTTCACTATAATTGAGCAGAGAAGAATGTGTTGCTTTGGACAAGTTGTAGTACTGAATATAGTTTTACCTTTTTGCTAGCACTCCTATTACAGCCTGGAACTTTAATTCCAGGGGTGGAGAATAAGCATTCATTGCAATAGACTGTTAACTTACTTGAATTTCAAGTATTTCTTGTAAACTGGTTGTATTTATGTTATTTTACATGTGAGAAAACTGAGATGTGGAGTCTGTACAGGCCTGTGAACTAGAAGTGACTAAGGTAGAATTTATCCCTAGACTTTTCTGTCTCCCAAGTCTTTGAGTGCTCTTTGCTGTGTATCACATTGCCTCACTGATTATTTATTGTATCCCTGATGCTTGGAATTGATCTGGTCTTCAGTATGTTTTTGTTGAATAAATGAGTCAGTGCCAGATGAGTGAACCAGATTTTACAGAGGAGGATGTGACCTGTTTACTCTAAACCGCTGTGTATATTGGTACTACAAAGTGTAATAGTCTTCGTTTGTAGCTATGGTGAAAGGTTTGACTTTGAAAATAAACTCTGTAGAACTAAGTAATTTCAATATTTAGGAATTTAAGAGATCTGATTGGACCAGTGAGATAGGTCAGTGGAATATAGCATCTGCTTAGGCAAGCTTAGGCAAGCACAGAAACCATGTTTCCATCTCCGACACCACATGCCATGTCAGCCCCACTCCTAGGGTGGGCTGAGCTGGCCAGAATTGGGTGTAGCGGCATATGCCTACAGCATATGCTAGTAATCCTAGCACTGGGGAGGCTGAAAGCAGGAGGATCACCATGAGTCTGAATTGCTTAGTGAGACCCTGCAGTGACCAAATGCATTAAAAAAAAAAAGAGATCGGATGATACGAATTTTCTTTTTCCTTCTCTCTGTTTCTTTTTTGAGACACAGGAATAGTTCTTTATTGTACATTGGAGAACTAGCCTAGTGTGCTGGTTCAAGGTACAATGTGCAGAATATTGAATTAAAAAAAGAAGAAACAGAAAGGAAGGGACACCCATTGAAATTTTCCTTCAATTATCAATGTTCTCTTTTGGAATATATCACGTTTGTTTTGCTATGGCTTAGCCTCTTATATGAGATCTTTGGAACTTTTCACTGTATATATGTACACACACACACACACACACACACACACACACACAAAATGTACATCACTCAGGAAATTCATAGTGCAGTTAACGCTTCATCCTCAAGTTGACTGGGACAGAGAATAAAAATGGTTTTTGTTCTGTGTAGTATCATCATTGGAATGTGTTCCTTTTTTTCTTTAAAAAGAGAAGGGTAATAATAGTAGTACATAATTCCTAGATAGTTATGAGAAGTGAATAAGATAATAAAAATTTACCACACTGCTAGGCATATATTAATTTCTCAGTAAATGATAGAAGTTATTCATACTATCCTAGAATGGAAATATGGAATTTATGACTTTCAATATATGAAGGAGTAATAATTTGACTTTTAATGCATCTTTAAAAGAGATAAGGGGGAAACCAACTCTATTCTAAACAAGAAAACTTGCCTTTCAGTCTGATGTCATTGTATGGACATTATCTCCTCAATGAGTATTGCCATGAA
>PVKN010015428.1:0-18524 GCA_004027915.1 Capromys pilorides | reverse complement strand
AGAGAACCGGGCCCTTGCACTTGCCAGGGAAGCGCTTATTCTACTGAGCTAGCTCCCCAGCCCCAAGTACTTCATCTTCTGTGGGGGTTAGTATAAGGAATCCTGAGTTATAAGCGAGAACAGTTAAAATAGTAAAGACTATAATATCTCAAATAGAAATAAAAAAGACCTTAAAATACAAATGCCCTTTCTGAAAATAAAAACAATTACATTCAATTGCAGGCACCAAAAGAAATAATTTCACTGGCATTTCATTCATTTCTTCCACAAAATCTTTTATTGCACATTGATTTGTTTTTGAGATGAGGAATGAGGGATCTATCTCCATGTTGCCCAAGCTGGTCCTGAACATTCCATCCTCCTGTGTCTGCCATCCAAACATCTAGGACGACAACAGGTGTGAGCCATCTTGCCTGGCCCACCTGTCAAGTTTTTGTTTATTTTTAAGGTACTGGGAGATGAACTTGGGCTCAAGTATGCTGTATGTGTTGAAGCACTGAGCTATATTCCCAATCTTTTGGGAGACAAAGGCTTGCAAAGTTGCTCAGGCTGGCCTCAGAATTGTGGTAGGCTACCTCAGACACTTGAGTAGCTGAGATTACAGGCATGAAGCACTACACCCAGGCCTGTTTAACTTTTTTTCCCCGTACTGGGGATCAACCTCAGGACCTTGCACTTACCAGGCAGGCACTTAGGTCGCTGAGTTGTATCCCCAGCCTTTAATTGAACTCTATTAAGGACATTTTAAATCATACATATAGAACTAGAGCACTTAAGTAAATTTACCACCCAGTCTTTAATATTGTCTCTCTTTGGGGGCTGGCAAGATGGTTCAGCGGTCTAAAGCATTTGCTTAGGCAAGCTTAGGCAACTGCAGGGACCTCAGTTCAATCCCCGGCATCACATGCTATGCCAGCCCCACCCCCAGGGCAGGCTGAGTCGGCCATAATATTAAAATAAAAAACAAAACCTGTCTCTATTTGGATTGTTTCATCTACCTTCCCTAAATTACTGTCCCTTAACTTAATAAATGTTATCAAGTCATGTAGCTTTAATATCAATATTTTAAATAGCAAAAGTGAGGGCTGGGAGTGTAGCTCAGTAGCAGAGTGCTTGCCTAGTGCATGAAGCTCTTGATTCAAATCGTAGCACTACAAAATAGATAAACAGCAAAAGAAACAAGTATCATGTATAGCACATATAGAATTAGCTTATAAATTATTCAGGTAATGCCATAAATTGACTGCTTAAAAATAGCTGCCCCAGATAGGGGTATGCAATATCAGAAGTCTTCTATCAGTAATAACTTATAATAACTTTCCACGTTAAAAAATGCTCAGAGATATTTTAATTATGCAAGACTATCAACAGTTTTTCTTGAAAACCATTGATAATGTTGAATTAGATAGAAATATTATAGGCAATCAGACAGGGCCAGGCCCTCAAGGAGACAAGATGGAAGACAAGGTGACTTTGCAAATTTGGAAGAGACAGACACTCGCTGCTGTGGGCCAGGCCTCAAGACAAAAGAGTAAACAAATGTAGCCACATACTTCCCTAGGAATGGGCATCAGTGATTGATATTCTAAGTAAATATCAATCACCTTGAAAGAGCCCAAATGAGTCACTTACCCAAACGCCAACAGGAAGAGACCCTGTTCCATATTCATGTCCACTTGCTTTGTGGCTTGCTTCCTTATTTGATTCTGATTTAATCAATTTTACCTGAGCAATGGTGCTTGTAATCTCATTGGCTGACGATAGTTTTGCCCCACCTCATGCCTACCTAAGTGAGCTCCCATGTTCACCACCACCTTAGACCCACCTCACTGCATGGTTTTCCTCTATAAATGTTCCTGGAAGAGACAGCTTCCCGGGGACAACCTGCTCAGGCCCCACTTCTGTTCCTCTCTTGGACAGAAGTTATCTTTCCCCCAATAAATATATTCTGCTCATAACCACCGTTTGTTTCTAAAATTCATTCATCAGTTTTAGGGAACATGAACTTGTGCCAGGTACCTTTTAGGTTGCAAGATCATTTTTCCCCTGTATCATACACCCAAGATCAGTTTTTTACCCTATATCAAATAAGGCTTTAACTCTGCGGCTCAGTGCCTGCCTAACACCAGGCAAGCATGAGGTCCTGAGTTCAATTCCCAGTACCCAAATAAATACACACTGATCTTGTCACATCAAAGTAATGGTCTAGTAATGTCATGAGTTAAGGATTCAAAACAACACTCAGGTGATATGTTGAGCCAGAGGAAGAAAAATTAAATTAGGAATGTATCAAAAATAGCTTAGTTTAGGGCCAGTGAGATAGCTCAGTGGTCTAAAGTGTCTGCTAAGGCAAGCTTAGGCAACCACAGGGACAGTGGTTTGATCCCCGGCACCACATGCTATGCCAGCCCCACCCCCAGGGCAGGCTGAGCCAGCCATAACAGAAAGAAAGAAAGAAAGAAAGAAAGAAAGAAAGAAAGAAAGAAAGAAAGAAAGAAAGAAAGAAAGAAAGAGAATTTTTAAAAAATAGCTTAGTTTAGTCAAATGTGATAACATATGCCTGTAATCCCAACACTAGAGGCTGAGGCACAAAGATCCCTTGAAGTTCAAAAGCCAGCCTGGGCTACCCAGTGAGCTCAAAGCTCAGCTTCCTAAACTACATGGTAAGACCCTATCTCCAAATATATATATATATATATATATATATATATATGCCATCATTAATATCAGTCCATTAATAGTTTAGTACATTATATAGTCAGAATTCTTAAACTTTCCTGCTATCCAAACCCATTTACCATAGGGCCTTTCAAAGTTCAATGTACTCTAACTGGATTACTGATATAATTCAATGGCTCTATTATAAAATCACCACTTTTCATTTTACAACTCCCCCTGGGGGGTGGGGAGGGAGTCTTTGAGTCCTGATAGATGCCAACTAGATTTCATTATCTGGTCCAACAGAGTATTTACAATTTTTACTAATCTTATTAACCACAGTTCCTAGTTGTTTTTCCTTCAGAAAAGAATCATCTCCTCTTACGAAATTTTTCTTTCTTTTCATGTGGCATCCTTGTTTCTCTGCTTAACATTCAGTTTAGTCAGGCGTGGTAACACAGACCTGCAATCCCAGAACTCAGGAGGCCAAGGCAGGAGGAACACCACGAGTTTGAGGCCAACCCAAATTACACAGTGAGACTATACCTCAAAGAAACAAAAACCAAAACAAAACAAACCAGTTTATTCTCTTCTAATACTTCACGAGGCAAACAGTTCAAAAGCTGGGGTTGGCAATATTGGAAATTAAACCCAGAGCCTTTACAGTGAACTACAGCCCTACCCCTTTTAAAATTTTGTTTTTCAAACAGGGTGTCTCCAAGTCACTAAACTGTCCAGGATGGTCCTCTTTAGGTGCGCTGTCATGCTGCCTTAATGCCCTAGATCAAATGAAAACATTTACTCTCCATGGTGACTTTGGGGAAGAATCAGAAATCACCAGAAGCTCCAGGGCACCAGACTGAGGACTAAGATGGACAAGGACACATGGAGTCCACCTCTCACTGGATGGCACTCAGCAACAGTGTCGTGTTTTTAATCATAGCTTGTATTGATCACACACAAGATCCTCTCAAAGACAAGAGAACTTCCAAAAAGAGGACTTTCAAAAAAATAACAATGGTTGAAAAAAGGGCAAATTTTACATTATGTACTTTCTTTCTTTCTTTCTTTATGTTATGTTATGGCTGGCTCAGCCTGCCTTGGGGGTGGGGCTGACACAGCATGTGGGGCCGAGATTGAACCACGGTCCCTGCGGTTGCCTAAGCTTGCCTGAGCTTTAGTTGCTTTAGACCACTGAACCATCTCGCCAGCCCAACATTACATGCATTTTAACACAAACAAAAAAGGAGAAAAAAAACCGTGTCCTTGTTCGAGCTATCTACAGCAACAGTACATACTGTATAGTACTTCTTACTTTAGATTCGTTTTTCTTGTCCTTTAAATACCTCTTCCTTACTAAGTCTGCTTAGGATATACAATTGCTGATAGAAACATGACGTCCTGGAGTACAGTGTAAGTAAACAGCATCTCAGAATGTGCAGTGAAATATCGAGTAAGCCGAGTCCATTCCAGTAACAATAAAACAAGACCAGAGTGCATCTGCCATGCCTTGATTAGAGCCGGGGGAGCAAAGGCCCAGGATGCTTCTGCCAGCTCCAAGGCTGGCCTCTGGCCTGCCAGCACCAAGGCCAGTTTCTCCTCATCTCCTTCCTGTGCTTTTAATAATTCTATGTCTCTCTCCACACTGCAGAGGAACACAAAGTGTTCAAAACTGAGATACATGAATTTTATCCCTAATGGCTAATAACATGGCCAGAAACAGCAAAAATCAAGCTTTTAACCCTTGTGTAAAAATACACAGTTTAATTTCAGAACCCTAACACATGGAATAAAATATTTATATGATAAACATGATAATTCATTCCCTTATGATTATTTCTAACAAGCAAAAAGAAAAAGTTAAATTATCTGTATTCTAAGGACGATGGTTATAATTGGAAGAAAAGAGCATTTTTGCTCTCAGCAGGATTTTCTTTTTCAGGGGAAAAAAGAGAAATTTTGTTTATGGGCTGCTTTCTCATTGATACCTGATCTAGAGCTTGCTGGATAAGTTTCTGTTGCTCTGAAAGTTGGGAGCAGCATAAGAAATGCAAACACAACTCTAGAAACGCAAACAGTACTCTAGGAGCACCTCTACACCGAGAAAAAAGGTACATACTCATCTCTGAAGGCACTGGGAAGAACGTGAACGGATCTTGCTAAACTCCCACCAGTTTATAATCCTTAGACTACATTCCCCTTGTCCACGACTACTTCCTCTTGTTTCAACCTTGACTACATTCCCCTTGTCCATGACTACTTCCTCTTGTTTCAACCTTCCTAGTGCTGGGATTACTACCACACCTACACTAAATGTTGGTTCTTTTACTTCTGAAAATTCCCTAGATAAAAAAGAAGTCAACACTAGCCATAATATCCATTTTCTCTGAAATGGTTCTAAAGAAGTTTATTGTTAAGATTTATTGAAATGGCTCAAAACCTAAATATTTGGAATTAAACAAAACAAAACAAAAATCACTCAATAGATCCTGTAGTTTCTTGATCCAAGATTCACAGGCCAAAAACCAAACCAAAGCTACCCAGACTTTTTAAATGAAAAGAGAAAAAAAAACAAAACTTATTTTTCAAAAGAATCAAATTAGAAAACTTACAGTTCCAGAGTTCCAAACCAAGAGGCACTATATTTGTAAAAGGCTTTCATAAATTTCAACATCTCCTCTCAAATGTTGCCAACTTTTGAGGCAAAGACTTCCGGGAATTTAACAATTTATAAGTTTGATGTTAAGTCTCTATAGAACTTACCATATGTTTAAGTCTTTCACATAATTACAAAAATCAACAATTCTTTGACTTAGCAAATCAAATAACCTCTTTTCTTAGAAAAGTTACTCTTCTCTCGCTGCTGGGACAAATACCTGACACTTAACATGAGGGAAGGAAAGGTTTATTTAGCTCACAGTTACTGGAGGTTTTAATCCATATTTACCTGGCTCCAAAACAATCTGGCATATGGCAGAGAACAACCTCTCATGGCGGTGGGCTAAGAGCAAGAGCAGAGAGAGGTAACAGCAACTCAAGCAGCTAACTTCTCTTCCTCCCTTACATTAAAATGCAAATCACCTGCCCCAGGGGAGGTGAAGCACCTATTTTTATAATAATTACAAATTCCAAAAGCCGCCCCAAGACTGCATGAGGCTTTGGGGGACACCTATACAGAAACCACAGCACCTCTCTTGCACATAGTAAAAATATATTAATGATACTGCTATAATAAAAGCATTTTAAAAATTTAAATGAGGACCTGTTTAACCTGTTTTCTTAAGCAAGATACTGTTGAACACTGCTTTATTTCCATAGAAATACACTCCAATGCTAAAATATCTTGTCACTGAAAGTAGCTAAGAGGACTTTTACTTAAAGAACTTTAACTTTTCAGGTCGGCAAGATGGCTCAGCGGTCTAAAGTGCCTGCTTAGGCAACCGCCGATACCATGGTTCAATTTCCAGTACCACATGCGGCGCCAGCCCCACCCCCAGGAAAGGCTGAGCCAGCCATTAAAAATAATAATAATAATAATAATAATAATAATTAATAAATAAATAAAAAACTTAAATCTTACACCAGGCGTGGTGGCACATGCCCGTAATCCCAGCAGTTGGGAGGCTGAGGCAGAAGGATAGGTGTGAGCTCGAGACTAGCCTGGGCTACAGAAGTGAGCTCAAAGCCAGCCAGAACTGCATAGCGAGACCCTGTCTCAAAAAGCCAAAAAAAAAAAAAGAAAAAAAGAAAAAGAAAAAGAAATTAAACTTCTTTTTTTAAAAAAATTTTTTGACGGGACTGGGGTTCAAACTCACAACCTTGGACTTGCCAAGCAGGCGCTTGTACCACCAACTTTAACTTCTAATTAAAAAAAAAAGAGTGAGAATTCCACTGCTAGTTGCAGTCAAGGTGTTTTTTTGCAGTATGCAGAAATAGAAAAGAGAATACTTCGCTATTTTCTCCTTACTCCTTTGATTTTTCCTTTAGAGTTCAAATTTAAGTCTTAAAACTTTGGTGTCTTGGTGCAAGTTCGAGATCAGCCTGAGCTAGAAAAGTGAGCTCAAAGCCAACCTGAACTGCATAGCGAGATCCTGTCTCAAAAAGAAAAACAACAACAACTTTGGTGTCAACAATCAGCGGAACAGAACAGCTTTTATTACACTAATCATTTTATATTTGCCATTCCATTAAATTATACCATTACAGTATCCCTTCCACAACCCCATCATTTTAATTAAATGCAGAAGCCGAGACCTAGGGTTAAGTAACATCCTGATGACCAAGAGCCAGTTCAAGGCAGAGGTGGGATCCAAATCCAGGGCTACACATAGGATTTTTTTTCCTCCAACATATATTCTCTAGTGTAGGTAAATATAAGGTGGGACCCAGGGCCAGCCTGTGTGGGACTGTTACAATATAGAAAGGATTATTCTGGACATTTCTTAAAGTCAATCCTTACACCCACATTACTCTCATCTGACAGGTGCCAACAGATGGGGAGGAAGGCATGCTGGTGCTAGAGCTCAGGAACTCAACACAGGCCAAACGCGTGCTCTGCGCCACTGAGCCACACACACACCCTGGCCATGGCTAGCTTTCTGCTTTTTTGATTACTAAAGAAACCACATTTTACTCATTAGTCTGTCAGATAGTGATCTGTAACCAAGAAATTGTGATATTAAGCACTTTTTATGTCATTCATTTACTCAGAAAACAATGCTTCATATAAAATCTCAGAAGTAGACTTCTGAGAATATTATAAAACTAAGTAACATTAACCTCCTATATTCTCTGTTTCTACAACCCATGGATTCAACTGTAAATCAAATATGTTTGGGGATTAGATGTGGAAATGTGATGCTACTGTTGGTGTGAACCATGTAGTTAGGCCCACAATGGTTAGAAATGATGGTTGCATCATATTCAATATAGAAAGACTTTTTTCTCGGCCTTTATACAAGGGATTTGAACATTCTCAGATTCTGCTATCCAAAGAAGGCCAAATGTTCTAAAGCCAATGGTTTGTAAATATTGTCTCAGTTATTCTTCTCTGTCGCTGGAACAAACACCCGATACCCAAAATGAAGGAAGTTAAGGTTTATTTAACTCACAGTTACTGGAGGTTTCAGTCCACACTCAGCTGGCTCCAAGGCTGAGTGACACAGAGCAGAGAGCAGCAGCTCATGGTGGTGGAACAGCAACAATGGCGACAGCCGACTGCAGCAACAGAGCAAGCCTGCTTCCCTGTCTCTCTTACATTACATTCAGTCTCTCTGCTCCTCAGGCCACACCCATAACCCCAGCAGTACCCAGACCCATAATCTCATCCTTGGATCACCCATAATTCCAGTGGATCATGAGTTAATCTCAGACTCTAGAAATTCCGCCCCACGACTACATGAGGCTTTGTGGGGACGACTAGACACAAGCCATAACAGGTATTAAGGAATGAAAGCAAAAACATTTGCAGAGTAATCATGAACCATCTGAAGTCCCATGAACAAAGACTGTCACCTAAAATAATTTGGAGTAAAGAGAAATTGGTGGCAGGGTATAACGGCATGTGTTGGTAATCCCAGCACTCTGCGAGGTTGAGGCAGGAGGATCAAAAGTTTGAGTTCAGCAACTTAAGAGAAGAGTGAGTGGGGATATACTTCTATGTAAAGGTCTTGGGTACAATCCCCAGTATGAGTGTATGAGTGTGTGTGTGAGGGGGGACAGGCAACATTACATTCTATATATAAGACATAACCCACTAATACTGGCATTCGATAGGTAGTAAATCTAGACAATTTAAGAGTAATTAATTTCTATCAATAAACATGTTTTTTTGCCTTTTTATTTTTGCCCTATATAAAAACGTCCACCTTAGAATCTTGTGAATATTAAAACTGCTTAGTTGAACTGGGGTTTGATCCCAGTACCGCATGGTGCACCAGTCCCATCCCCAGCCATGCTGAGTTAACCACAGAGACTGGCTGTGCACACCTGCAACTCCAGTGCTGGGGAGGCTGGAAACAGCAGGATCACGACGAGGCTGAGCTGCACAGCGAGAGCTACACTAAATAAGTTAAACAAAAAAAAAAGATGCTTAGTTGATGATGAAGGCATCTGCTCTAATTTTTTTTTAGGTTATTAGGCTAGCATTCAAATGAGACGGAAATAAGACTGCTAACAGACTGAATTATGCTAGTGTGTGATACATTTTATTAGGGAATAAATGATTAACTGTGAGCAAATTTTTAAAATGTTAAAAACAAGGCTACTAATTTCTGTCAATAATCAACCCAGTCCTTTATTCTGCTTAATATCATTCTACAAAGAAGGCCGGGAAGATAGCTCCGTAGCACAAGTGCCTGCCTGGTAAGTGCAAGGCCATGAGTTCGAACCCTGGTTCCACACACACACACACACACAAAAAAAACGTACAACTATTTAGGCAAATTTACAGTGTGAAGCTGCAGTACATACAACAGGAGCCAGCTATCACCTCAGCCTAATGGCTCTGTGGTCCCACACACAGGCTTCAGAAGCACCAACCCAGGCTCACAGCAGCCTGCCTCAACACTGTATGTGCTGAACAGCCAATCCACAGGCGATGCTAGTGTGGCTTTATGCCACATGCTACAATCTGAACAACTCTCTGCCTAAAATTTCTATGCTGAAATCTATGACCAATGCAACTGCCCTGGCTGGTGATTAGGTCCCAAAGGATCACTCCGACTGTATGAGCCCTGACAGAGCCTGCACACACCCCATTGGGGGCATGGCCAGAGGATGCTGTCTGTGATCCAGCAAGAGGCCCACACATACCAAACCTGCCTGGATCCTGGACCTTGGAGCCTCAAGAAACACGAGAAACAATATTCTGTTTATAAGCTACCCAGTTCATAGTATTTTGTTTTGTCAGGCCAAATAGCTAAAAAGCACATTTGCTTCTCATTTCAGGTAAAATTAAATACTTACTAAGTTATTCCTTCCCCCGTCTAGTAAAATGCTTACTGAATGTCTTCTCTGTTAAGAAAACAGTACAAAAGAAGGTAGCTATGTGTTGTAATTAGTACTTACTAGACTCTTAATGAAGCCTCCTTAATGATATTAAAGTCAAATGAGGTCTGGGGAGACAGCTCAGTAGAATAAGCGCTTGCCAGGCAAGCTCAAGGGCCTGAGTTCAATCCCCAGTTCCACCAAAAAAATAAAAAATAAAAAAATAAAGTCAAATGAGTCCTTAGCTACTTTATTCCCCCATAAAACCGTTAAAGCTTGCTTAAATAAACAGGCATCTCTTGCCTCAACTTTTCTGTCATTTTTTTCTACCCTATTTAGGACCCTCTCCTTTCTTTTGTTTCTGCCCTCCTTCCTTCCTGATGATAGGGAAGCAACATACTCGTCAGTACTAGGAACACAGTAATTCCCAGTATGTGATCAAAATGATCAATAAATCTTGCAGAACAGGCAAGGTCGTAGGGTACACATCAGTGCTAAAGTGAGTCACAGGCAAGGACCTATATGTGATGCCTAGTACTTCATTTTCCAAAAACCAAAACAGTCTGATTATATACACTTAAGTTTAAACAAGACAGTTATTACAAAACCAGAAGTGGGTTCTTCATGAACAAAATAAAATTAGTAAGCCTTTAAACTGGTGAAGGAAAGATATGACACAAACTGGGTAAAATGGGATCAAATCCTAGCTATTCAGGAGGCTGAGGCAGAAGGATCACTTGGGCCCCAAAGACCAAGACCAGCTTGGGCAAAGCAGAACCCTGTGTCTAAAGGGGGAAGGAACAAGACAGGGAAAGATACACAGGGATAGAGGACAGACATTAGAAGAACTTTGTTTTTGTTTGTTTGGATTTTTATTTTTTTTTTAGTGGTACTGGGGACTAAACAGAAAGCCTTCACATTAAACTAATCCCCAGGCCTTTATTTTTATTTTCAGCCAGGGTTTCACTAAAAGTTATCCAGTCTGAAATTAGACTTGTAGGGCCGGCGAGGTAGCTTAGTGATCTAAAGCGCCTGATTAGGCAAGCTCAGGCAACCACAGGGACCACAGTTCAATACCCAGCACCACATGCTGCGCCAGCCCCACTCCCAGGGCAGGCTGAGCCAGCCATAACATAACAACATACACACATACATACATACACACATACAGTTTTTTTTAAAAATGAAATTAAACTTGTGATCCTTCTTCCTTGGCCTCCCATTGTACTGGCGTACCACAAACGACTGCCTCTTATGAATATGATATAATCCTAAGCAAACATATCAAAAATCAAATCCACCAATATATAATATGAACAGTATATAACAGAGTCCTGGATTTCTTCCAGGAATCTAAGGTTGGCTAAACATTCAGAAACCAGTTAGTGTAGTTTACCATTTTAAAAGGAAGAAAAAAAAAAAAAGAACTAGGTGTGGGGATACATGCCTGGTAATACAAGCACTCAGGAGCAGGAGGATCACTAGAAGTTCAAGGCCAGCCTCTGATACATACTGAGTTCAAGGCCAGGCTGAACTATACCATGAGACCATGCCTCATGAAAACAACAAAGGCCTCAAAGAAAACAACAAAATTAAAAACAAAAGCAAAAAAGCAAATGACAATGAGAAGATACTTAAGATGCAACCCCAGAATTCCAGCTCATCAAAGGGGGGGGGGGGGGAATGAAGCGCAATAACTTGAACACAACCCACCTAGACTCTTGAAGTGGTAATAGCAGAAATAACAAATTAGATAAAGAAAAAAATCACAAGTAATTTTGGGGGGCTGGATAGCTCAGCAGTTTAAGCACTTCTCTGGAAGAGCCAGAGAAGTGCTGGTTCAATCCCCAGTACAACATACCATGCCCGCCCTGGGAGCCGAGCAGGATACCGAAACCAGGTGTGGTGGCGCATGCCTATAATCGCAGCACTGGGGAGGCTGAGACAAGAGGATCACTATGAGTCCAAGCTGCTTAGTAAGACGCTGTACCAAATCAATCAGTCAGTCAATCAAACAAACAGAATGCATGTGTGTGTCCATGCACGCATGCACACACGCACGCACACAACCAATATATTCACTATACATGAATAGTGAACACATATAAAATCTGTCAAAAGTATACCAAATATATAAAGAACTCTCCCTACCATTTAACAATGAAAAGACTAGCCAAATTTTAAAGGGCCATTTGTTTTTTGGTTTTTTTTTGTGGGACTGGGGTTCAAAGTCACGACCTTGCACTTGCCAGGCAGGCACTTGTGCCACGGAGCTATCTCCCCAGTCCCCTTAAAGGGCCATTTGAATGGGCACTCCATTTAAAAATGGAGGGGAGACAGCTTGGTGGTCTAAGTGCCTGCCTAGCAAGTGCAAGGACCTGGGTTTGATCGCGGGTACCACATGTGGTACTAGATGTGTGCTGTGCTGTTCCAGCCACTGAAACCAGACATGGTAGCAAATGCCTATAATTCCAGCAATTGGGAGGCTGAGACAGGAAGATCACAATGAGTCCAAGCTGTATAGTGAGACTCTGCACCAAATAAATAAATAAATAAATAAATAAATAAATAAATAAATAGATGGAAGCAAATCCTGAAGCTTTTCAACATTACTAGATATCACTACTAGGTATCACAGATAACACTACATGTTTATTAGACTGACTAAGCATAAAAGAACTGACAAATCAAGCATTTGTGAGAAGTGGGAAAACCAGAAATTCTCAAGGATTTATGAAAGGAATGCAGAATAGTACCAAAATTCTGAAAAAATGCCTTTCTGTTCTTTACAAAGTAAATAATAACAATGTCACTCCTTCTAGGATTTTACCTAAAAGAAATGAAAATATACATTCACAAAAAATCTTGCAAACCAATGTTCATGGTACACAGTTTCATTCACAAAAACACCAAACTTTAAAGTGAATAAGGGGCCAGGGAGATAGCTCAGGGGCACAAGTGCCTGCCTGGCAAGTGCAAGGTCCTGAGTTCAATCTTCGGTTCCGCAAAAAAAATAAAATAAATAAATAAATAAATAAATGTCCACCAACAATAAATGAATATAGAAATTCTGGTACACTCATACAATGGAATACTAGGAGAGAGGGGACATAAGTTTAGATTGGTTAATACCAAGTTTAATACTGGTTGTTAGTATCAATACTAATACTGATGCTCTCAGAAGGGTTCATTAAATCTGTAATACTCTGCAAATATAATATTTCAAGGTATTCAGGAGAAAACATAATACATACCCAAATCATGGAACATGCTACAAAATATCCAACCAGTATTCTTTTTTAAAAAGTGTCAAAGAAAGGGCCAGCCAAATAGTTCAGTAGATTAAAGCACCTGCAAGCAGGCACAGGGGCCAGGGATTTGATTCAAAGGCCACGTGCCGGCCCCACCCCCAGGGCACACTGAGCCAGCAATTGAGACTGGGTGCGGTGGCGCGCACCTATGATCCCTGCTCTTGGGAGGCTATAAACAGGCAGATCACTACAGGTCTGACCTAGTAGTGAGATCCTGAACATCCTCTAGATCCTTCCCTAAAATACAAGAAAAATAAAAAATAAAAAATAAAAAAAATAAAAGATATGGAAAGACTTCAGAACTCTCATTGACTAGAGAAGACTAATTTACATATCTGAACTAATGCAATGGGGGATTCTTGATTAAATTCTGTAATGGAGAGAACATCAGTGGAAAATCTGACAAAAATAGAATAGTCTATAGTTCAATTAATAATAATGCACTTATTAAAGTTAAAATAATAATGCACTTACGTTAATTAAGCAGTTTTTACAACTGTACAATGATCAAGGAAAATGTTACCATTAGAAGGGGGAAGAGAACATATTTTTGCAGTGCTTTAACAGGTCTAAAATTACTTCCAACTCTATAAAAGTTTTTTAATATTACAGATAAAAATAAAAAATGAACTGCTTGGGGCCAGCGAGATGGTTCAGTGGTCTAAAGCACCTGCTTAGGAGGGCTCAGGCAACTGCGGGGACTGCAGTTCGATTCCCGGCACCACATGCTGCGCCAGCGCCACCACCAGGGCAGGCTGAGCCAGCCACAAAATGAATAAATAAAGAAACAAACAAACACAACAAGCAAACAAATAAAAATAAAATAAAATAAAATTTAAAAAAATGAACTGCTTAACTGATAGGCAAAACTTAAATCACACAAAGGGTTTTCCTGAGCAAAAGAGCCAGACTTAAGAGTACGTACTGTGACTCTACTTAAATCAAACTGTGGAAAAGTACAGTGACAAAAGGCCCTAGTAGGGCCAGCGTGATAGCTTGCTGAGTGGTCTAAAGCACCTGCTTAGGCAGCAGGTGCAGGGACAGGGTTCGAGCCCCAGTGTGCCATGCCCCACCCCTGGGGCAAGCTGAGAAATAAGACTGCACATGGTCACACACACCTGTAATCTCAGCGCTTGAAAGGCTGAAAACAGGAGGATCACTACGAGTCTGATCTGCGTAGTGAGACCATGTAGATCCTATACTAAATACATTTTTTAAAAAAAGCCATAGTGCATTGGGCTGGCAAGATAGCTCAGTGTTCTATCTTATGCTTAGGCACACAGGGACCACAGATCCAACTCCAGCACAGTATGTGCCTCACCCCTGCCAGGGCAGGCTGAGCCAGCAAAAAAAAATAAGCCATACTGCAAAGACTAGGGTAGAAAGAGGAGAACTGATTTCAAAGAACACTGAAAAAAAAAAAAAAGAGCACTGAGAGTATATTGGGGATTGACCTAATATTCTGTATCTTGAATGTGGCAATAACTACACAGATTTACAATCATAAAATTCTATCTGTACATGTAAAATGCATTTATTTCATTTTATGTAACCTCAATAAAATTCATTAAATTCTTAAAATGTTCACATTGAGAAATATTTCATTTGAATAATTAGTATTATGTCTTATGTTGGGTAAATTAAATATCGTAATTCATAAACTAATTTACTAAAAAAAAAACACAACTAATTTACTAAAACTGCATCCAAATTATTAGTCAACCAATATTTACTGATATCTACTGTATGCCCCGCTTCATGCTAAACATGCTAAACATAAAGTGAGAAATAGCCCTGGCCCTTGAGCAACTCAAAGGTTAATAGAAGGCTAAGCAAGTGGGCCAGTGGATGGCTCAGTGGACTAAGCCCCAAGGCAAGCACAGGGAGCGGGGTTCAACTCCCAGCACCACATGCTATGCCAGCCCAACCCCCAGGAACACTGAGCCAGTGACTGAGTCCAGGTGCAGCGGCACACACCTGTAATCCCAGCACTGGGGAGGCTGAAAATAGGAGGATCACTAAGAGTTTGAGCTGAGTAGCAAGATCCTGTACCAAATACATCTTTTAAAAAAAGACAAGCAAGTAAACAAAAGCTGCAACTGACGTAAAGTATTCTAAAGTGAACATGCCAGAGTGTCAGACTTGCAGAGGGTACGCCACGTCATGAAGAACACAGACCTTTTCTAAGAACTTACCTGCGAGGCAACTGCACTTAGTGCAAAGATACTTATCCCAAATAATCAAAGGTGAAAGAAAACAAACAAACAAACCACACTTTAAGTCTTGTCTGTGTTTCAGGGCACATGAAAATCTTATTACTTCAAGGGCATTGTTTCTCTGTTGTTTAAAACAATGGAAAGTTATTCACAGCTATTCACATTTTATTCACGTTATGATTTCATTCTAAAACATGCATGAGAATATATAGTCAATGGGGAGTCGGCGAGATGGCTCAGCGGTCTAAAGCACCTGCTTAGGCAAGCTTAGGCAACCGCAGGGACCGCGGCTCAATCCCCGGCACCACATGCTGTGCCAGCCCCATCCCCATGGCAGGCTGAGCCAGCCATAACATACATACATATATACATACATACACATATACATACATACATACAGTTTAAACTTTAAAAAAAGATAAATGTAAAAAAAAAAAAAAGAATATAAAGTCAATGAATGTGTATTCTTATGTACTCTGTGACGACAACGCCAAAACAATGCTTTGCATAACACAGAAATGTTGGAATGACCTACCAGCTCTCCGAGTGGCTTCTCTAAAGGGCTTTGCCTCTTTAAGTGATTAAGCCCTGGTTTGTTTAAATAACTTATTATTTTGAAATTGTGTCTTATAAACTATTATTCAAAATAATAATTTAAGCTATATATACATGCACGCTTAGGTGTAAATCTTGGTATAATTTATCACAGCTAAAGTTCTGTGATAAACTGCTTACTGCTTAATGTCTTGTATAAAACAGATAATAGTAGAATCTACCTTGAAGGTTTCTGTAAACAATAGCAAGGTAACAGATGTAAATGAAAAAACCCTATAATACATGAGATGATCCACATGGAAACACTGAGCACAGAGATGGACAGATAACAACGCACTTCATAAATGTTAACATTTACTATTATATATACATACAGGATGTTAATGTTTAGGAGAGTAATAAAAGTGACTATGATTTTTTTTTTTTTTTTTTTTTTTTGCAGTACCAGGGATTGAGCTCAGGACCCTGCACTTACCAGGCAAGCGCTTATTCTACTGAGCTATCTTCCTGGACTCTGATGTTTTTTTTAATATTTAAAATTTTATTTTAAAATTTTATTTATTTATTTATTTATTTGTTTGCTTGTTGTGTTTGTTTGTTTCTTTATTTTTTTTTAATTTTTATTTTGTGGCTGGCTCAGCCTGCCCTGGTGGTGGGGGCTGGTGCAGCATGTGGTGCCGGGGATCGAACCACAGTCCCTGCAGTTGCCTGTGCTTTCCTAAGCAGGCGCTTTAGACCACTGAACCATCTCGCTGGCCCTAAAATTTTATTTTAAAGAGTAAAAATAGCAGAAACAAAGATAGAGTAACAAGCAAGAGTACATACAGTACAGAATTTGAAAACAAGAACAAAAATTTAACAATGGTTGCATTACATATTTTCATCAAATCTGTTTAGATTAATAGATATAGGTATGTAAGATTGGTCAAATAATTAAGCATTAACACTTTCAATAAACCTTAAATGTTTTGTTTTGTTGGGTTTTTTTAAACTTTTTTTGGTACTGGGGATTGAACTCAGCACTTTGCACTTACCAGGCAAGCGCTTATTCTACTGAGCTATCTTCCCGGCCCCTGATTTTTTTAAAAAAAGCAAATGAAAAGAAATTCTAAGGCTTCAGTAGTTTGGAGAGTAGGATTCAGAATTTTTCATTAAGGGAGAGTTTCTTTTTGTTTTATTTTTATGTTCCTGGGGATTGAACCAGTACCTTCTCAATGAGCCACATCCTCAGCGCCCCCTCCCTGCTTCTTGGCCTAGGCTTAACCTGAACATGCAATCCTCTTGCCTCAGCCTCCCAGAGTGTTGGGATTATAGGTATATCTCAGCATGCCTGGTAACAGAGGCTGGGTTTTTGTTTTGTTGGTAATGGGGATTCAACTCAGGACCTTGAACTTGTCATGTAGGCACTTACGCCACTGAGATATATCCCCAGCCCAAAAGAGTTTTCTAAATTCATTTTCCTATAAGAATATACAATTGTCATAATGCTCAGTAACAATATGCTAGACACATTGTAGATTATTAATAAATCAGTTTAATGAGATTGTCTTAACACCAACTTAATAACTTGTATTTTTGTCTGAGATCTTTTTTATTCATCAATTGTACACCTCTACAATTCTTCATTTTTGTATTTTTCCCCCAGAGGAGAGGTACTGGAAATTGAACCTAAGTACTCAAACATACTAATAAGTATTCAATCACTGAGCTACAACCTCAGCCCTAGCTAGAATTCTAGATTATAGCATTTTCTTCCTATTTGAATAGAAAGACCAACATTGAGAAAATACCATGTTTTCATCTATTTATTTTCTGACAAGTGCTCCTAAAAGTGTGTGCATCCTATTAGTAAATTGTAAGAGTTAAAAGAGCTGTATAGGGCTAGGGAGACAGCTCAGCACCCTAAGCACCTGCCTGACAAGCACAAGGACCAGAGTTCAATCCCTAGCACTGCATGCCATACTGGCTCCAAAACCAGGCATAGGGGTGCACACCTGTAATCCCAGTAGCTGAGACAAGAGGATCACTATGAGTCTGAACTGAGTAGCAAGACCTTGTATCAAATAACTAATTTTTTTTTTAAAAAAAGAACAGTACTGAAATAGAAAATTACATGACAGATTATAGAGAAAAAAGAAAAACTCAAATCTAAGGCTATTCATCTATTATTTTTTTTTTTTTGGCGCGGGGGGGGGGGGGGGGGAGCTTTTTGAGACAGAGTCTTGCTATGCAGTTCAAGATGGCCTTGAGCTCACTTTGTAACCAGGACTGGTCTCCCAACAATCCTGCTGCCTCAGCCTTCCAAGTGCTGGGATCACAGGCATGAGCCACCATGCCCGACAAAAAAACTTTTTTGAGACAGGGATCTGGCTCAAGCAATATCCCTCCCACCTGCTGGGATTACTGGCAAACACTACTGCATAAATTAACAGATTATCTATCTATCTATCTATCTATCTATCTATCTATCTATCTACCTACCTACCTACCTGTCTATCTATCTATCTTTGAGACAAAAGTCTCAATAAGTTGCCCATGTTGGCCTTGAACTTAGAATCCTCCTACCTTAGCCTTGCTGATAGCTGGGATTACTGGCATGCACCAACATACCTGACAAACCGAAAAATTGTAAAGACTGTATCTGCTGGGTGTAGTAGTATATGCCTATCACACCAGGACCTGTGAAGGAGGCCAGGGGATTCTCATGAGTCTGAGGCCAGCCTGGACTCTATAGTAAGTTCAAGGCCAGCCTGAAGTACACAGAGTGACCCTGGCTCCATAAAAGCATTAAAAAAAA
>PVKN010015427.1:0-18517 GCA_004027915.1 Capromys pilorides | reverse complement strand
ATTGTCTTATTTATTATTATTATTATGTGTCTTTAAAATGAATTTAAAACAAAAAGTGAAAAGGACAAGCAAAAGATGTTTATTGAAAGGAAGAGTAAATGTTTAATTGTTTGATCAATCTTGCATACCTATATGTGGTAATCTGAGCACCAAATTGATGATAACAATATGTAATATTTCCAACATTGCTAATTTTCTATTTTTGTTTTGAAATTTGGTACCATTTGCATTGTTTTATCTTGCTTTGTTTCTGTCTTTGTTCTTGTTATATGTTTTTGTTTTTCCTCTTTTTTTTCTCTTTAAAACGGAAAAAAAAAAGTCTCTTCCAGCCTTCCAGAAGCTAAGGTGGAGCAGTAAGCAGCTGAGAGAAACACATACATAGACCTACGAGATGTGCAAAATGAGAACTAAGCTGTGCCCTCCCCTAGAAAGCACAGAGAGAAGGACCAGCAGCGGCCTCACCTGCTGCTGCAGCCACCAGAGGCCCTGTGCTTCCAGGCAGTGCCAGGCCGACTACAATGGATGCAGCCAACTGCCAGCTGCCAAGTGAAAGAAGGTGGCCCCTTGCTCATAGTAATGCTGTGTCTAGATGTTCAACAAGAGACAGGTGAAGTCAATGTTGTCTTCTAGTGTTAAAGAGACCCCTCACCTCTGTGTTGAATTTCCATCCTGAGCCAGTTCAATTAGGTGTCTATTCACACTTTTAATTTTTTATGCAATCGGATGAGTAGATAAGGTCAGATTTCAAATGTTTATTATAACAAATTGTTATGTATTAATACTGTGGTTTTCAATGAAGATTGACTTGTGTTACAAAAAGCAAAGGAAAAAATGAAAATTAAAAAATCGGACTATCAAAATAGATACAGAAGCCATGGCAACAAGGTCCTGCAATAGAAGAGAGATACCAGGCTTAGCTCTGCAAACAACAAGGACAAGTGAGAACTGACAGCAAAGTCAGAGTCAGTGGATGGAAAATTTCCAAGAGGAGACATTGGGAGTAGAAAGCAGTCTGTCTAAACAGGCATAACAGCATTTTTGCTGAAGATAGGCAAGGGTGATTGGACGTCATCTAGAGGATGGGGGAGGATGGGGAATATTGCTTCACTTTGAGAATGATCAGATAATGAGTGCTGAGTGTTCTTGCTTATCAAACTTGGAAGGTTCTTCACTAAAACTGTATTTTATAAGGAAGCACACAGATAGACCAGCAGAAAATTCAGAAATCATGCAAAAACCAATAATGATCAAAATTGGTCAACAAAAGAATCTTTGTCAATAAGTTTTTATTTTATTTTTTTGTCAATAAGTTTTTTTTTTCTCTTTTGCTTGTTTTGTTTGTTTCTTTATTTATTTTGTGGCTGGCTCAGCCTTCCCTGGTGGTGGGGCTGGCACAGCATGTGGTGCCGGGGATCGAACCACAGTCCCTGCAGTTGCCTGAGCTTTCCTAAGCAGGTGCTTTAGACCACTGAACTATCTTGCCGGCCCTGTCAATAAGTTTTTAATGAGTTTCATTAAGAAGGGAGCAGAGAATCCCCAGGGACTGGGGCTGGGCTTGGGAATGAAAACTGTGATTAGTAGGGAGAGCAGAGATTACAGAAGCAGTGAACCACAGCACTTGTTAGCCTGTGGGGAACAAGGAAGTTCTGAAAAGACTGAAGAGGAACACAGTGGGTGATGGGGTGGGTGACCTGGGGAAACAGTAAGAAAGACAAAAAGACAGATGAATGGACAGGAAGAGAGAGACAGACATCATAGAAGAAGACAAGAAAAAAGAGAGAGACAGACCTACAAAATGCATATCTCAGATATCTGGAGAGGCCCCAGCTACACGTTGCTAGAATTTACATATGGATTTCTGTTTTATTTTCTCTTTCTTTTCATCTGTACAGAGGGATAAGAAAGCATAAAGACAGGGCTGGGGGAGTGAGAGGCAGGGAATTCCCCAGGCTCTGGCCTCTGCTATCTGTTTTTAGACTACAGTGCCCCTTTGCCCTATGCTCTTGTTCTATCCCAAAACATCTGCATGTCATGGCCTCATGGTTGTCTAGCTCAGCACTGTAAATGTAACCAGGGACAGTCCTTCTCCCATGTAGCCTGGCTCTGGAGCCATCTGCAAGGATCCACTTTCCAATCCTGAGAAGTCATCTGTCACCAAAATAACCCTAAGTCTATATTCCAAGACAGAGTAACACAAAAGACATATATTCCTTGAAAGAACTCACAGTACTCACTCACTCTTCAAGATACATTGCTTAACGTTTTGCTTTCTCAACAGGAAACTGTCACCTCCCCTGCCAGAATATAAGGTTTATAACAGGGAAAGAAACCATGCTTGGCAAAGGTCTTTCCTCAAAGAATCCCTGAGCATCCAGGGAGAAACCTGCTAAAGGTACTCTGTTATGATGATTACAAAAGAGAAAGAAAGAAGGAAAGAAAGAAAGAAAGAAAGAAAGAAAGAAAGAAAGAAAGAAAGAAAGAAAGACTAACTTTTCTTTTTTACCCAGTGCTAGTAGGAAGAGTGATTCTTTTATAGTCAAGAGTCACATATTTCTCTATCTATGCAAACCAGCTCTAGATTGTGAGCAGCAGGCATAAACAGGTTTTGAATTTCTTTGGGTCATCTTGTCCTGAGGTTCTTTGACCAGCTGTCACTCCAAGACACATATAAATGGCTGGTCGGAAGCACAGTGAGGTCCTTGAGTCGCCTGTAGAGGAAGTCTCAAATCTGCTAACACTAACTGCTTCCTCTCTGGAACATAAAACCAGCAGGTATCTTTTTCAGTACCATGGAAGATATGTGGGTGTGGGGAGGCTGAGGACAGGGAGTGCACATGGACAATGGAATGGTGGTCACATACTTCCTTGAATTTACCTAGGGAGCAGAGATCACCTTGGAACTAACTCATGAAAGTGCAGGTTCTGACTAAGAGCCTGGGGTGGAGCTCAAATCCTGCTTTTCTGACCTAGTTCTAGATGATGCCACTGGAAATGCAAGGCCCCCTCACTTGACTCTGAGAAGCAGATGAACATAGGAGGTGGTGAGGATTCAAAGACAAAATTTTCCAGCATCTGAAAATGGCCTTTGCCTGGACCTGCAATTGAGTTCTACATCTGTTCTAAATGATTTTAAACTTTATGGGCTCAGGTACACTTCATTAAAATTTATCTCATGTCCCCCCAGAATCAAGACCTCAGCACAGTGTTGTGCTGTATTATTGATCTGGAAAGCCAGGTGTGTGTTGCCCTTCACAAGTCTCAGTAAGACCTGCACAAAACCAGCCTTCCCAGACAAGGTGCTGGGTGAGGTCTTGGCCAGGAGAGGGATTTACATAGGTGACACAAAAGACACATGGTCCTTGAAAGAACTCACAGTGCTCACCCAAGATACATTTGCTTAAGCTTTTGCTCTCTCAGCCAGAAACTAATAGCACCTTCTCTGTTTCCAACCAGACGGGTTCATTCTGTGATGCATGTTTTTGAGCTTGGCCATAATTCCTATCACAGAGTGAATTCCTCAGGCTAAGTGTTGAAACGAGGAGGGCATTCATGAGTATATACTATGGAGTTGGGTGTTTGAAGATTACTTTGGAGATAAGAGATAAGATAGAATATATTTGCTGAAAAAAAATTCCAAGCTTTTCTGAGAATCACTTGGGCATCGCTCTTAAGTGAATTTTGCTTCATGTACTTGAGTGCTTCCCATAGCTGTCCATAGTGAACTGCTGGCCTTCACTCATGAATGGAGGCCCACCAGTGATCTTATGCACTAGTAATGCCTGTCAGTGACTCAAGGGACCTAACTGTTCCTTCCTTTCCTCAGGCGTTTCCTGCCCATTAGACCTGGTTTTATAAATTTTATGACTGATAGGATATGAAAGGGATAATTTTCTTCCATTATATCACATATAATGAGATTCTTTTTAATGTTTATACACTGATTGACAACCATTGATCAATATTCTCTAGTTAGAGTGGAAAATACATTAATAGGCTTTTTGCTGGTCTAAATCCTTAACAGACTAATCAGTTTGACCATGACACAGCTAACTTCATAGTTCTTTAAAAAAGGACATTTGAGTAGAGTCCTTTTTGCCAAGGGTCATGCACATTAGAGCTGTCCTCTTGCTGTAAGGTTTTTCAAAGCAAAAAACATTTAATTAGATGTCAAATCTATTGACTTTTTCTCAGGGAGGTAGTGAGGATTAACAATCTTATTTTTCTTTCATTTATCATTAATTTGAATTTAAATCTTTCATCCCAAAAGAATTTCCTCTGTGTATCCACTGGAAAATTCATAATATCAGGAGTGATATAGGTGCCTAGCAGATTTTCCCTCTGTGTCCAACAGTAGTGATCAACTTGAGCAAGTAAGGGACATAGGACTAACCCATCTATAAGCCAACCCAATCCAATTAATACACTATATCAAAGCTTATGGGATTCTTGCAATTAGGTTCAATTATATAGGCATTGTGCCTTCTTTAGGAATATTATCAGCCTATAGGATCCTGTGCTAAGGCTCTAATTGAGGGGATACCATGATCAACTATTGAAAAAAGAAACAATCATGAACAGGGCAGACTTGTCTACAAGTTCCTGTGTGGTTTATGATTAATTTCACTACAAAAGCACAGAAAATTATCTAATGGAGATTCGCTTTTAAATACCTTTATGTGAGCTCACAAAACATTTCTGAAGGTTGTAGATCAGCTCTTCAATTCTTTTTGCAGCAAGTTTTTTGCTGTTCTTGCTCATTCTACTTTCCTATAAAGCCTACTAAATTGACAGTGATAGTAGATAAGACCAACCAGTGATTGTGCTATATTTTGAGGCCTTACTGCACCATGTGGGCAGTGAAAGGTTTGCCTCATGTCTGTCACTTTCCCCTTGCTGGATTCAGTACCTGACACCCACTACTTAAAGGAGGAGAGGCTTATTTTGACTCAGTTTCAGTGGAGTAATTCCATACACAACTTGCTCTAAGGCAGAAACTACATAGGGAAAGCCCTGAACAGATGAAAATTTGCTTATGTCATGGTGGCCAGGAGCAGAGAGAAAAAGGAGGAGCTGGGAGACAGATATGCCCTCCCATGTCACAGCCCTAGGGACCTAGCTTTTTGGACCAACCCCATCTCCTAACAGCATATAGAGTCCTGAACTCTTCAATGTATGCATCCAATTATGTGTAGTGTTTCCATGATACAGTCACCTTCCACAAGCCCCACCTCTGAATACATGAGGGATTTAAAGGACATTGTAGACCTGAATCATACATTCTGCTCCTTCTTCCAAAAGACTCAGGCCCATCTCTTTAAGAAAAGTGAACATAGCTCATACCTAAGAGTTGCCAAAGCCTTAGTAGTTTTAACACTGCTGTGCAAAGTCTCCTCTGAGATATAAGACAAACCCTTCTCTGTGAATCTCTATAAAGTTAAAGTTAAATACTTGTACTATACAATGGCATGATATAGATATTCTTACCCAAAAATGACAAATATGGAGATAGAAAAGAATGGAGCCAAAACAAGACCAAAAACCAACAGGGCAAACATTAGATCCTGTAACTCTGTGGCCAGCACCTGGAGAAAGTTGTGTTGAACACCAGTCTCCAAGGGTCCTGGGTGGTCTCATTCTTACAGCACTGCTAGTTGCAGTTTTCATGGACTCTCTCCAGGCAGGTCTCATCACTGCTTGTGGTTTTCTATCTGGCAGTCCATGTTCTCTGCATCTCCAACTTCTTGAGTTCTCCACTCTACATTCAGCTTCACTGTCAGAAGTTCACATATTACCTCACAGAAGCATATCGCCTGGTTTCTCAGGCCTTTTTCTGTTGGGAGCCACTGAAGCTGCAAATTGATCCTATGTGGGAAGACAGGACAAGTCTTGAGAAAAACTTTCTGTTTTAACGTTTCCTACTAGTCACTAGACAACCTTGTGTCTTGTAACTTTGCAAAGGAATAAATAAATATCCCTACTGTTGTTCTGAGATTCTTTGCCTATCAGGCAAACCAGCCTCCACCTGAAGCCAACTCTTGTCTATATTTTCCTCATTCCTGCACCCATTTCTCCCCAGAATACATTGACAGACCAATAGATACCTACATTTTTCTGAAATTTTGGTAGAAGTCTGTGTAACTACATAACTCTTCATGCTTGAAAAAAACCGGCATCACAAGGATGATGTTCAAGTCTGCTACCAACTTGGGTAGTACCAAAGCCCTCTTACATCAGGGCTTTAAAGGCCTCAGAATGTGTAGATAGTTTAGAAATGAATGAAATCTTATGGAGTCTATTTCCTAGGTGGCCCTTCTCAACTAGGGTGCCCCGGAATTCTCTTCTCCAAGAAGTCTTTCACTAGAGTTTACCCCTTTACATTCTTGACCAGTGAAGGGTAGGATCTTGCTAATCCTCCATGTCCTATAATCATTTTTATGTTGTCCTGATATAAAGTATTTGGTTTCTTTTAATAATAATCTTAGTAACCATGCTTTCCTTTGCCTCAACTATAGAGATGCTTCCTTTATGGTGAAAACCAAACCCTTTCAATCATTTGTTCTTGATTCTCCCTATAGATCTGACTAACAGGTATTAGCATTAGTTATGTCCAAACCTAAATACTGGGCTACCTTGAAATTTCATATGTCAGATTAATTCATCAGCTTCTTTAGTCTAAATGTTCTACAAAGCCTCCAGACATAGGCAAAATGAAAACAAATTTTCAAGGGGAGCATAACATACGTTGCCTTGTGCTGGGTATCTAAATGCCAATGTGGTTCTTGTTCTCAACTGACATCTCTTGACCCTGATCTTTGTTTCTATTTGCATTTTATAAGAATCCTGGTCTTCTAAACTCCACCAAGAATCTCCCATCAAGCCTAGTTTATAGCATTATAGAGCTTCACTAGCCAGCATCTCCAAATTTTTTTAAAAAACTCCCCCTATGGGCCAAGTCTGAAGTTTCCTAAACCAAATGTTCAGAATCAGCCCTATTCTTGGTACTAAATCTGCCTTAGTTACTTTTTTTGTCACCATAACATAATTCTTGACACTTCTAACTTAAAAAATAAGATGCTTATCTTTTGGCTTATGGTCTTAGAGATCTCAGTCTATGCATGGTTGGCCATTTTTAAGGGAGAAGTAGCATGGTGGAAGACCCTAGAAGAGAAAGGTTGCTCAGATCATGGTGGCAAGGGAGCAGTGATTAAAAGGAGGAGTAAGGGAAGGAGAGACAGCTTTGCAGGTCATGCTCCCAGTGACCTACCTCTTCCTAAAAGTGTATTTAGACCTGAATTCTTCAGTGAACCGATCCTCTGAGGAGTACAGCACCACTATTATGCAACCTTCTTCCATAGCCCCATCTCTGAACACATGGAGGTTTGGGGAAATATTCCAGATCTAAAACATAGCACATAGTTTGATGAAATCTAACTAAGGCTAAACTGGTTGGAATTTTTTGTTACTATTTTGTTTTGTTATTCTAGTTCTTTATTATAGATCCTTCAGAAAAAGAGGCTACTTCTTTGTGAAGGAAATGAATCCTTTCTGTAATTTCCCTGATGCAGTGTACCGTTTCCACTTCATGATGAAATTTCCTATAACCTGATCTTCTTAATGGAGTGCTTCTGAGATCATCCATGACACTATGCCCATTTCCAATGTTTACATTTTTCAATTATTTGGGCTATCTCAATGCTAGATAAAAAACAAGCATCTGTGTTCTAAATGAATCATAGGAGACAAAAGAATTGGGAATTTTCTAGTTCCAAAGGCCAGAGTTAGTGAGTGCAAGTTGTGGATTTGGGCTGAAATTCTAGTCCTGAAGTATATGATAAAGAATATCTGCTTTTGAGATTCTTAAAAAAGAGAAGTTATTTAAACTTGTGCTAGGTCTAGCTAGATAGCACTGTGGATTAAAATGACTGCTTAGGCAATCACAGGGACCAAGGTTCGATTCCCAGCATACTGAGCCAAACCCACTCCTGTGGCACACTGAGATGGCAATTGAGCCTGGGCATGGTGGGACACACCTGTACTCCCAGAACGTGGGAGGCTGAAAACAGGAGAATCACTACAAGTTCGATCTGTGTAGTAAGACTCTGTGAGCCTGTACTAAATATATTTTTTAAAAATTTTTAAATAAATTTGTGCTTTCATTCAATAACCATAAATGTAGCCTACAATTTAAACCTTGTGATTAATATCCCAATATTTCATATGACACAGATATTGTCATATCACATTTGACACCCAGGGAATCCATTGCTGAGTTTCCATGGCCAGTTCAAACAGCTGCCAAGTGTCCCCCATGGGTCTCCAGATCTAGCCAATCTATCCTATCCAGGCTGGGTAATTGTGTGCATGGGCTGACCTGAGGCACACAGTTCTTCTCCTCACCTTCACTCTAACACTGCACTGTGGTCTGTAGTGGGATGGATCATCTACTCTCTAATCTCCTCTCTATCCCATGTATTTGGAACTTCACTAATTGCCCTCCAGTTAGGGCCACCATGATCTTCTAGAAGGCAAGACATCCTCCCAGCATGGAGTACACTGGCTGGTGCATGAAAGATGCTGAACATCTTACTAAATGTGTGTCACACAAAACTAAATTGATGGCAGTGGGTGATATAGTGGGTGCCAAAGGGTACGCCACACACATTTTTTTTCTAACCTGTGACTTTGTAAGCTACAAATCATCTAGAGTTAAAAATAAGCATCTTGTGTTCCAAAACAGCAACACCAATGAGAGAGAATAGTGAAACAGGATCCTTTGAAGGGAAAGAGTAAGAGGGACAAAAGCATGTGCCTAGATCACAAGACCCAAGATTCCTTGAGATAGCACCAGCACACAGACCTCTTTAGTTTAACATTATTACAAGACAGGAACTGCTTGTAGCAGGGAAGGGGACCAACAATCTCTGTGCTAAATTTAACTTAATTTACTGGACATGAGACTTTCCTTAATTTGATTCAGATATAAAACTAGCCAATTGCTTGATCTTTACCAGAAGAGTCAGATGTAAGGGACACTGCCTTTCAGGGCACCCCTCTAACAGATTCAGCTAGGGTAGAACTGACTTTCAATGTTCCCTGTCAGTGGGGGAATTCAATGAAGGCTGATGACTTTGTCCTGTTTATCTTGCCTCTTCTGTTTCTCCCTCCTGGTCTTTTGTTGTCATTCATGCTGTACTTGTTGGAATTCATTCTGACAAGTTCTTTGATCCTGCTCACTTCCTGTGTTGATGCAGTTTAGAAGAGAAGGATTTATGGATATGCCAACAACACAGGTCACGGATATCTAGGCATGGCATTCTGTGTCTTTAGTTCACCCAGGCTGAAGTTCTCACCTAGCCTGAGAAAGGGATACTGCTCTTGTCTGCTTGAAACCATTGTATCCTCTCCTGGGCTTGGGAATCTTATCCTGGGACCCTGTCATTTACTCTAGCCCCTTTACTTCCAATTAGGAGTAATAAAAGAGGACTTTGATATTAATATTCTAGTAGCGTTATTAAAAAATTAGAAGACTATTAATAAGTTAGAGGAGAAAATATATATGATCCAAGAATGAGATTTTTCTCTCTTTTTCTTAGTAGGTGCTCCTTGTTCCTCTCAGATATGTTGAAATTGAAATGCTAGAAAAGATAAATACTGGTCACTATCCTTAGTTTATGTTTTTTGCAAAACAATTTTCTCTCAATTTTTTTTTAACAAAGTGAAAGTCATTATGCACATATATTTACCAGCCTTAAAGAAACTTTCTTAAAAGTAAAAGCCAGGAATAAATTATCAAATTCATTAAGTTAGAAAGTACCTAATTAAAGCTCCTATCCAAATTTCTGAGATTGATTAAAAGTAGCCACAGATTCTTCGCAATAACTGTCACCAAGAGATGGAATCTCTTAACAGTACTCTAGACTGTGTACTGATATTTGTGAGTTGCTTACCAACAGAATGTGAGGGAAGCAACATTGTATACATTCCAAGAGTAGGCCCACAGAGTGCTACTCTTGTCAGCAAGTCCAGGTTTGGCTCCTGATGGATGAGGAGATCACTGGTGAAGAGGGACCCGGATGGCTCCCTGACTTCCCAGCATATACAAATGAAGCCCTATATGAGAGCAAAAGCAGCTGTCACTACGTGGAGCAGAAACAACTGACCTGTGAATTCCAGCCCAAACTACCAACCCAGAAAATCATAAGCAAATATGATTGTTATTGTTATAATGATCCAACTTATTACACAGACATTGGGATTAAACCCAATTAGCCAATAAAATCTTTCTCTACTGACTTTTTATTTTAATGCTTCTAAAAGAAATCTTAGCAATAGTAATACACATTTTTTATTCTGCGAGTCACAATTACTTCGTAATTCACCAATACTTGCACTGTCATATCATCTGTGTTTCAGTTACTCTTCTCTCATTGCTGGGACAAATACCCAACACCCAAAATGAAGGAAGGAATGGTTTATTTAGCTCACAGTCACAGGAGGTTTCAGTCCATACTCAGCTAACTCCAAGGCAGATGGCACATGGCAGAGAGCAGCAGTTCATGGCAGTGGAACAGCAACAGTGGCAACAGAGAGAGTCTGTCTCTCTGACTCTCTTATATGGCATTCAGGATCTCTGCCTCAGGCTGAGCATAACACTCACACCCATAGTCCCCGCAGTACTAAGACCCATAATCCCAGCCTTGGATCACTCATAATCCCAGTGGATCATGAGTTAATCTCAAATTCTAGAAGTCCCTGCCCCATGACTGCATGAGGCTTTGGGGGCACAACTAGACACAAACCATAACAATCTGAGATGTCTCATGTATAGATCTGTGAGATTTTATGGTGCTGCCTAGTAGCTGTGTGATTATGAGACACACATGCATCATACATGCAATTTTTTTTAAATTTTATTTTTACTTATTTATTTGCTTGCTTGTTGTGTTTGTTTGTTTCTTTATTTATTCATTTTGTGGCTGGCTCAGCCTGCCCTGGTGGTGGCGCTGGCGCAGCATGTGGTGCCGGGGATCGAACTGCAGTCCCCACAGTTGCCTGAGCCCTCCTAAGCAGGCGCTTTAGGCCACTGAACCATCTCGCCGGCCCCAATACATGCAATTTTTTAGTGGATAATTTAATACTTATTAATAAGTGTACTGAGATTTTCCATGCATAGAAATACCATCCCAATGGGCCTCCATGAGCTATGTCACTTGTACATCCAGAAAGTCAGTACCCACTTGAAGATTTGACTTCAGCTTTCTTTCAATGAACTGAGAATACATAAAACAGAGAAACATGGTGAATCTTTTTTTTTTTTTTTTTTGGTGGGACTGGGGATTGAACTCAGGACCACTTATTCTACTAAGCTATCTCCTCAGGCCCTTACATTATGCATCTTGACTGTGCCACTTAACCTCAGACCAGTTTTTTCCTCTGTAAAATGTGATTAACAGTCAAACAGACTTTATGCCATTGTGACAATCAAATTAAGGAACATATATAAGTCAGTACAGTGCCAAATTATAAACAAAAATCAAACAAATGGCTCTGGAACCAGACAGGTTGAAACGAAATCTCTTATTTACCATTTGCCTTGAGCACAGGAGTAAATGTTGCTACGAGTCAGTTCATCTGTGAAGTGAGATTACAGCACCTATTTCATGAGATAATCTGTGCAGCACAGAGCTTGATAAAGACCCCTAAAACTGATTAGTAAATAACAGGCAAAGAAAGATTTTCCAAATAATAAAGATATTTGTTAGGAAATGACAAAGCGTTACAATAGGAATACCTGTACCATAGACAACTCTGTTTATATTTAAGGAGGTGAAAGCAGAGGGATGTTCTTAAGGGCAAAAGGAAAAAAAATACACATAAACTATTTGGATACAGAATTCACTGGTCTTGGGGACCCAAGGTAGGCATTGAAATCTCTCCCTGGTAGAGGCACCACTTCTGGATAAATACTCCATCCAGGGCATTTTGTCTGGATTGCTGCAGTCTTAGAGAACAGTAAAGCTAAGCTTTGTTTCGGAAATCTGTGAATATGAAACATGCAAAGCATGGAGTGTGGGTAGAACAAGAGGAATCACTTGTGAGACTTTACAAGTCCTTGAAACAGTGTTTGTCTCCAGCAGGTGGGCGCGAAGCCTCCCCTCTCATTATTTCCCAGCTCCAATTTTGTCTGGGTCTGACAAGGACAATTTCATCCTGGCATCATCAATTTTCACAGCATGCTAAGGAAAATGTGCTGGACTCACAATCACCCCGCTCCTCATCTAATTAAGGCTCTTATGTTTATTTCTTTTAACCTGGGTGAGTGTTATGATTGGATCAATTTTTCCTTGAGATAAATTTCAAGCCAAGAGGTTTCGCAGTTCATCATGGAAATAAAACCCATAAGAACTGAAGTTAAAGTTAACTATAAATGGGATGAGGAAAAATTGGGCAGACTGCAGTTGCTTCTGGAAGGCAATGTCTTCTTCAGAAAATATTCTGTTTTATGCTCTTTGTTAACACTTGACTTCTCTGTTATTTCATTTTAACTTACATCTTTTTTAGAATTAAAATACATTACTTTCAGGATTTCTTCACCCTGTTGCCCGTGGGATTGCAAGTGGACATACAGGCGATCTGAATAGGGGTTGAATGTGCTATGATCCACAGGCTGTTTTCCCCTGAGGTTTGACTGGTATATCTAGCCCTTAGATGTGATTGCTCCTGTTCACAGGGCTCCATTATGTCCATATCACCAGTGAATCCCTACCCGTAAGGCCCACTCCCTGGTCTCTGATTCACTCACCTGAATATTATAAGCAGGTAGCACACATATGCATTAAAACCTGTACGATCCTGACTATGAATTACTTCTAGGTGGCCAGCTCTCTTCCTTTCAGTGAGCTTCTGCAGTGGACATACACAATGGAACTTCTCCCCTGGTTTTGTGACAAGGCTCACGGCTATCCTTGGTCCACAGACCTGCATATCACCTGCTATCATTGTAACTGTCCTAGAATCCAGGGTTACCAACCCAGAATAGATGTGTTTGCCTAGGTCAAGCCTGAGAAATGGAGCTCCATCTCATCTGGGGCTTCCCAACTTGATATATGTCCCCAGATATACCCTCATGTTATCAACAACAGTCATCTCTAAATGTGAGAAAAGGAACCCTTCTCTACCGCTAGTGGGAATGTAGACTGGTGCAGCCTTTGTGGAAATCAGTGTGGAGACTCCTCAAAAAACTAAGACTGGAAATCCCATTCAATCCATATATCCCCCTTCTGAGAATTTTCCCACAAGAAATAAAAACATCATATAGTAATATATGTGCACCCATGTTTATAGCAGCACAATTTGTGATAGCCAAATCTTGAAAACAACCAAAATGCCCATACCTGAGGAATGGATGAAAAAGATATGGTATTTTTAAACAATAGAGTATAAAGAAAAACAAACTCAAAGCCTTCATAGGTAAGAGGGTACAACTTGAGGCTATACTTGTAAGTGAAATAAATCAGACCCACATGTGTAAATATAATATTGTCTCCCCAGTGTAAGAACTCAAAAGAAGAAATAAAAACTGAAAGGTATAACAGGCACAGTTAAATGGAAAGAAACAGAATTGAGTATTAAACAACAAAGAGAGAGAAAGGAGAAAAATTAGGAAATATGATAGGGGAAAAACCATACATGTATATATACAAATTGAGTAAGGCAATAGTCTTAAGAATTTCCATCAGGTTTTAAAAATAGCAGCTAATGGGTAGAATTCTCACTCTGACTAACTCTTTATGTTGATATCTGTGGACTAAGCAACTATGTTAAGAACAGCAATGTATAATACTAAAACCATGCTTGAAATACCTGTCATCTTGGTCTTTTAAATGTGTACTGTTTCTAATGTCATATCAAATGTTACTATACACTCTTTACAGTAAACTTTTTTTTTTTTGCAGAGCTGAGGACTGAACTCAGGCCCTTGTGCTTGCCAGGGAAGCGCTTATTCTACTGAGCTAGAATGCCCCAGCCCTACAGTAAAATTTTTTTAGAAAGATAATAAAAGAAAATGAGAGTTAAGAACAAAAATTTAGGATTTCTTGAAAGCATGTGGTAATATTCAGTCATATGTCCCATCTTGCATAACTATATCTATTAATCTGAGCAACAGATTTGATGATAAAAACGGATCAATCACTATTAATAAGATATTCTTGTTTTGATAAACTGTAGCATATGTATAGTTATATGATGACCTGTTTTTGTCTTTGCTTTTTTTTTCTATTGTTTTTATTCTTCAAAATAAAAGAAAATTATAATAAAAAATAAAGTTAATAGGTGAAAATCTCAAATCCAAAAGAAAAAGAAAGAATGTTACTATAAAATATCATGCTCAGGCTTGCTCTTTTCCTGCTGTCATAAAAGGTTGTTTTTTGCCATGTGCCTCTCTGCCTTGGAGCCAGCTGAATATGGACTGAAACCTCTAGTAACTGTGAGCTAAATAAACCTGTTCTTTCCAATTTGAGTGTTGGATATTTGTCCAAGAAATGAAAGAAGAGTAACTAAGACAGAATTTGGTACCGCAGGAGTGGGGTCGTTGCTGTGACTAACTCTGACTATGTGGATCATGAGTTTTTAGACATGGCTTATGGGAAGAGATAAGAAAGGTTTGGAGATATTACCTACTTTTGAAGAACTGGAACAGATTTAGCTCTTCAGTAGGGGACATTCTGGTCAGAGCTCAGGAGATCAGAAGACTGATAGAAAGCTGGCTTGTAAACACCAGGCTGGGGAGGTTTCTGCTGGGAAGAAGGACTACATTGGTTATTGGACTCCAGATCATTTGTGTTTTGACTTGGCAGAAAAGTTTTCTGCATTTTGTGTGTCCAGAGACTTTGCCTGAGACTGAGTTTAAGCATGGCAGACTAATGAGTCTTTCAAAAGATATTTCAAAGCAGCCAAATATTGGGACAGTGGCATGGCTGTTACTGGGAGCTTTTAGCCAGATTTATGTTGAGAATGAAGAGTGAGGAGCCCAGAAGGATGGCTCTAAATGTTGTGAGTTTGGCCAGAAAGTGCCAGTAAAGCTGTGGATTGAAAAGACAGAGCTGAGAGGATCTTCATTGCTAGAAGAACTAGAAAATCAAAAAGATGGCCTAAGGGAATCACAGGAGGTGGCAGGTCTCCACTCTTTGCAGCATCAGAATTGCAAAGGCCAGGGACTTTGCCCTGAAGGGAAAACCTCTGAGCCCTTTGTTCCAGAAAGGCGGAGGCTACACCAGGTTCCAGAATGGTGATGGCATATTCCTTGGAATCAGGGTCAGAGTGCTCAGAGATCCATGCACTCACCTCCTACAGCCAAGAGAGAAGGAAGCCTGGCTACTGCTCCAGCTGGCAGCAGATCTTGGCATCATCCACGTGGCAGTGGTTTTAGGTGCATTGAGAATGCAAGAGTTCTGAGGTTAAGAAGGCTTCCATCTTTCCTTCCAAAAAAAAATATATCATGGCCAAATGGTTAATGAGTAAGTGACATTCTCTATGAAAAAAGCTTTTAGATGTTATGGCAACTAGAAGAGTGTACGGACAAAAGTTCTACAAAACTCTGTACATGGTTTGAAGATAAATCCTCAAGGGATTTGACTGATCTTGTCAGATGCAAAAGTTACGTTTTTTTGTTATATAAGTCTTGGTTTAACTTGGCCTTAACAATCCAGCAGAAAAGTTTAACCATGAGGTATAAAAAGTAAAGCCAGATTAATATGCTGAACTATAAAAGGCTAAGTCAATAGCTTCCAACATTACCAGTTTTTCTGATAACCCACTACTATTACAGAATATTGGACTATACATACAACTACTTTCTCTCAGTTCAGTGAGAAGAAATATTTGTATGAATAGTGTTTAGAAAAACTATCGTGTCTGCATCTTGTACTCTGAACAACTACTATGAAGACAACAATATGCATTGTATTAATTATTGTGGCTGTCCTACTAATGTTTTGAAACTGTCTCATTGTTATTTCTCTCTTATTAAAATTAATAAATTAAAAAAGAAGAGTACAGAATAAAATAGTTGCACTTTTCTTTTCTTTTTTCTCTTTTTTTTTTTTTGGTGGGGGAGGTACCAGGAATTGAATTCAGGACCTTGCACTTGCCAGGCAAACACTTATTCTACTGAGCTATCTCCCCAGCATTTTTATTTTCAATTTATTGGACTAGCAAAAAAAATTGGTAAAACCTGTGAAAGTTGATAGCTTCAAAATTGAGTCATGTTGAACTTTAATGAAAAAAATACTAATAAATATAGCCAGAAATTTATGAGGGAAAGAATCTCATGCTTATATGCCTGGTAACTGGGACTATTCAAAAACACCACCCAAGCTGTAACTCTTAACAAAGGCCACTGCAGCTTTGAAAACAAAGGACTCAAAATCATTTGCTTAGCTACTATCTAACCTTGAACCAATGATTCATATCTATATGTCCACCTAAGGCCTCATGAAATCCCAGGTGGGACATTTGGCAGGTGACTGGAAGTATTAAATGGGAGGTATTATGGGTTATTACATCAGACTTGATGTTAGGAGATCTGACCTTGTCAAAGAGGGGGGTCAGTGTGGGTGTCACCCAAGAAAGTTATATTTCCCATCCCTGCTCTTCCTTTGACCCTGCTTCTGATTCCAGAGCTTGTAGGACAAAGTGTGATCCAAAATAAATCTCTCTTTCCTTATGTTGTACGTGTTAAGTGTTTTGTCCCAGGGACAAGGAAAGTAACTAAGGAAATATGTCTTCCACGTTATTGAGCTTTGTATCCAAGCTTTACAAAATAATTTATGCCATCCCTCTCCTTTTGCCACAGAAAATGTTTCCTTGCCTCCTAGTTGCTGTACACCCACATGGCATTCTCACTATATATTTTCATTCCCAGATATAATTTGGAGAATGAGGCTCTGGAGTGTAAATACGAGCTGATAAAATACAATAAGGTCCATCTCATTGTCTCATAAAGCAGATCCATTGCTTCTTTGGGAATGACTTTGACTCTGTTCTAGTTGCGCATCTCTGCCATTCCCCTTGACAGCAGCACCACCCCAGCTCACCTTCAGGAGCGGCCTGTGGATCCACCTGGTGCATCTCTCCACTCAGTCCTTTCCTTTTTCCTTCCTTGCATTGTTTTCCCCATGTCCTCCCTGTGGGAGGCAGGATCCCTCCTTCTTTCAGCACTGGATTTCTGTGCCTTCAGGATACAGCTTCAGTCAGTTTACACAAGCACAGCAAGACCAGCCCAATTCACTCTCAGCTTACTTACTTAAACAGCAAGAATTACCCCAAATCAGGACTTATGCAATGGTGGCAGATAATCACTTCCAAACTTTATTTATTTATGTTATGGCTGGCTCAGCCCTCCCTGGGCATGGGGCTGGCACAGCATGTGGTACCAGGGATCAAACCGCAGTTCCTGCGGTTGCCTAAGCTTGCCTAAACAGGTGCTTTAGACCACTGAGCTATCTCACCAGCCCCAATAATCACTTCTAGATCTCTAGCTATAGAACCATCCTGGGTGAATTTAACAGAACTAAGTTGTAGAATTTCTAAATTTGATACGAAGATTATGAAGTGAACTCTTTTCCAGACAAGGGAGTGGTCCAATTTATTTATTTATTTTATTTTTAAGCACAGTACAAATTAGCATTAAAATGAAAAATCATAAGTGATACAGAATTTCACTTAACGTATTAATATGAATTTCACAGTATTTGTGGTTCATGTTACCAGATACATACATGTAAAACTGGAAGAAGAAAGAAAAAAAGAAAGAGACCAGTATAAGAAATTAAGATGAGGAAAGGTACAAACAATTGCAAAAAGGAGATGGAACAAATTAAAGCATTGACTGCTTCTTTCCATAAACAAGCAGAAATACAGCAGTTGGTTTTTCCTTTTTGATTGGCTTAGGGTTATTTGGTTTATTCTTTCAAAAAAAAGTATCTCTTAGATTATTCTTTGCAGTTTTAGTCTATTTTATTGATCTCTGTTCTGATTTTTATAATCTCCTTCCTTGTATAAGCTCTGAACTTGAGTTGCTCTTGTTTTTCTAGGACATTGAAATGTAACATTAGTTTACCTATGTGGTTTTGTTCTGTTTTGTTTTGTTTATTTGAGTATTCACAGCTTTAAATTTCCTTTACAGGACCGCTTTTATTGTGTCCTATAAGTTCTGATATATTACTCTGGCATTGTCATTCAATTCTAACAATGTTTTATTACTTCCTTCCTTTTCTCTGTGATCCTTTGATTATTTAAGAGTATGCTGCTTCATTTTCATGTGTTTGCATAGTTTCTGTGGTTTCTTTTGCAAATAAGTTCTAGTTTCATTGCACTATCATCTGATATAGCATAATTCTATAATTTTCATTCTTTTGCATTTACTGAGGCATGCTTTATTAGCTGACAGGTGATCTAATTTGGAAAAACATCTATATGCTGCTAAGAGAAATGCGTAACCTATTGTTGCTGAGTT
>PVKN010015426.1:0-18516 GCA_004027915.1 Capromys pilorides | reverse complement strand
ATCTCCAGAGTCCTAGAGACTAGTCAGTTCAGCAAAGCTGCAGACGCATGATGAACTCACAAAATCACTTATATTTCTATAAATATGTGATGCACAACTGAAAACCAAAATTGAAAAAATGCCATGTACAGAAGTTCCAAAATGAGTGAACTATTTAGGTATAAAGCTAAAGAAACACCTATAGGATCTGTATGCTTAAAACAACAGTATTTGCTGTCTGATATATAAGACTGTAATTCAGCTCATTACCTACTAACTAGATCACAAATACTGCTTATTTGTTCAATTAGAAATTACAGTAACAACCAGGATAATTAAAGTATTGCTTCTCTTAACCACCAAGTAGATGATTATATGCTTTAAAAATCATAATTTGAAGTAATTAATTGAACTAATTAGAAGCAAATGCAGCCAATATATCACTAAAACTAAATGCTGTAATTTACGTATGACTTGTTAAACAAACTTTATCCTCACTGGAAGCAGCCAAGAACTTTTATAGGAACAAAACACAGAGGCCTTCAGGGGACCCTAGAAACCAGTAAGAATCCATCCACTGCAGGGTTAAAGGCGCAAAACTGTGAATCTTTTACATTAAGTCCCAACTTAGAAACATTCTAGCTGTGACTTTCACAGCTACAAATGGATCTCACATTACAAACACGCTTAGGTGCAAATAAATCACAGAAGTACATCACGTGTCTGCTGGACATGGTTACAGTTGTGCTGCTGCGTGCTTACTACATAGTGCAACAGTGTACAGTGTTACAGTGCTCAGTCAGAGCCAGGATGTCCGAAAGCAAGAGCAGTGGTGATGTGAAGGGGCTTGCTAAAGGAGCAAAGCAGTACACACTGTGTATTTGTGTCAGGGGTGTATAGGATTCATTTCATCATACTTACAAATGAATCCAGCTTAGGAATGCATCCAATTAGGAACATTCTCCTAGCACAGAACTTGCCTACAGGTCAGTCCACAGCACATCATAAGTCAGGCTTGGGATGCGTGGTCATTCAAGGGCACCCAGGGAAGTTTATCCCTGTGTTCAGCCACCTAGGCAGTCACAGGCTGCTGCAGCTGTGGTCTGAGGAGGCCCACCTTGGGCTGCCAGCGGATCTCAGCAGTATGCCTGTGGCACTGGTATCTCTGGTATGCAGAGTGTAAGAATTATGGTGTCACGGAGGCTTCCATGCAGATTTGGAAAGACTATCTGGGTTTAATGGGGTCTCAGCGCCTGCCAGTACCCAAGAGGGTTCCACCTGAAGCTGCGAGAGGAAAAGGAAAACGGAGACCCCAAGAAGGGGGAATGCCCGACTATGGACCACCTTCCAAGGAAAGGTGTGGGCAGGGATCAGAACCACTGCAAAGGAGAAGGCACCTGGGCGACAGCCAGTAGCACTGTAGGGTGGGGCCATCCACGCCTTAGAAGCTCACACCCTGACACATTGCACCCTGGGTGCTGGACACAGAGCCACAGGATTTACTGTTCCCTGCTGGATTTCAGTCTTGCCTTGGTCCTATTTCGTCTGTTCCCCTAATCCTTCCTGTTTCATTATGTTAGAAGTGCTTAACTGCTTTTCTTTTTTATTTTTATGGGGGCTCCTAGCTGAGTCTGTGTTGTATCTTGGAGACTCTGAAGTTGGACTTTCCAGCAACACTGGAACTGTTAAGACACTGGCAGCTCTTAGAATGGAAACGCGTTCTGTATAATCAGATGAACATGAGCTTTTCGGGGGCCAGGGGTGGAATGCTAGGATTTTATTTTAAAATATGTCTCCCCCAAGTTGTTCATTTGAAGATGCAGCCTAGTCAGCAGCAGGTCAGGAGAGGGTCAGCTTGTAAGTGGTGCTCTTTCTCTGAGGCCTCCTCTGCTCAGCTTCCCGGTTACCTCATAGTGAACAGCTCTCTTCTGCCATTGCTTCTAGCCTTGGAGCCATCCAATCACGGATGAAGCTGAAATTTCCACTGCAGCTGTAAGAGAAACTCCTCCTCCTTTAAGTTGTGCTCCAACCCAACAATGGAAAATGACTAACATACCTATCTCACTTATCTCTGGAATCTGAGAAGGGGAAGGAATTCAGAGGAGAGAATGCAGGGGCTGGGAGAGGGGTAGTTTAGGGAGATGGCTGTTGAAGGACACAAAATTTCAGTCACCTACTAGAGAGCTATCATACGACACAGTGACTATGGTTATTAACAATGCACAGTGATACCTCAGTTCATGGATGCGTCTGTTTCCAAACAATTCAACTGCCAAACAGAAGTGCTCAGCAAAATTTTGGTTTGGTTTGGTTTGTGAACTCTGCATTCAGTGTCCAGCATGACCTGGTCATCTTCCCTGCGTGAACATGAACTTGGCCATCTTCTGCAGAATCGTGGAATGAATTAAGGTTCTGAACGAATGTGCTACTGTATTGCTGTCTTGAAAATTGCTAACAGAGAGTAAATAAATGTTCTAAACTTAATGTATGTGGGAACACATGAAAATTAGCTTGATTTGGCCATTCCACAGGGTGCACATACCTCACAACACGTCCTACATGATGAACACAGTGAGTGAAACCTTGGTTAAAAACTTAATTTGTTGCACGACTCTGGGAAAGATGGTCATGTTTGTGCTCAGGTGGGAAAGATGGCGGAGGCGGTATTCATAATTCTGCCAATGCTTCTGTTCATGAACTGACTGCTCACAAACAAGAGTTCATGAATTGCAGTTCCAATGTACATGAAATTTTTATTTAGTCAAATAGAAATTTCATAAGCTGTATGACAATTTAAAAAATAAAATAAATGACCAAATCTGTACATTTTTTTCTAGAAGGATGATTATGCTTACCAAAATTTTCACCGGCTTCACTACTTTCCTGGTTATGACGCCCGGGGCTCTTAAACGAATGGCTTCCAAAATACACCATTTAATTAGCGAAAGTTTCTTCAACTTATCCTCTGACATCTGGATCTTCTCTTTACCTGTCAAGAGGGAGAGAAGGGTGGACTGAGAGGCCAGAAGGTGACGCCCCATGGTCCTGGGTGCTCATCACCACGGCCCAGTACTGCCACTGCCTGCCGAGAAGGTGCTGTTCCTGGTTGCCCCTTTCTGCCTTTTTCTGTGACAGGACAAATGCCCCTCTGACTGTGGCCCTAACAGACCCCCGGCAGGCAGGGGAGGAACGCCCCCGTCAGGAAGTGCTCAGTCTCCTTCCCTCACCTCTGTGATCTGGGTTGTCCTTCTGTGAGAAGACACAACAGTGTGAGAGGAGAGGTCTGGCCTGAAAGCACAAAGCGGAAGCCACCGCGGGACGCCACTCAGCTCTTCCTCCCTGCTCTCCCTGCCAGCTCATTTTTCTTTTTAAATTATTCATTTCAGAAGCCTGAAAGGACAATTCAGATGGGGACAGCAGGGCACAGAGAATGCCACTGGAGTGATGTGTGTCCCTCTTTGAGAAGGGCGAGGCACTTCCCAAGGCGACGTGCACACCTCAACATTCAGCCTGAAGGTACCTGAAAAGGAATGTGGGTCCGCCTCGCGCTCCCTGAGCCTCATGGTCACCATGCATGCCATCTGCCTTCTATCTGTGGAGTCTCATCTACAAATAGTTGCTAAGAACCGAAAAACATTACTATCGATTGAAAGCCAACTTGATACACCAAGAAAAGACAGTGGAACTATAAATTTTACTTTATACTTTTCCTGAACGATTTGCATATTGTTTAAGCTAATTCAGAAAAATAATTTAGGAAAGCCGTGGCTAGAAATAGAAGACGCACATGTGAAGTGACTGAGACTTCCGCAGTCTCAGGGAGCAGAGAGCTCTGCTCAGCCCTGGAGCCCAGCATCTGGTGGAGAGCGAGGTGCTTAGCACTGCAGGAGGCGCAGCATCCCGCTGTCAGGAGCCCTGTGCCTTCACACATGAGGGACTAGAATTACAGCAAGGGTAAGTACGTTCTCACAACAGCGTTTAAATGAGAGATGTGGAGGCTGTCATTTGTAGATTCAGGGGTGACACGTACACTGAAGTACTGCCCAGCATATGGTAAAAGCTCACACACGGAAGCAGCTGTCGGTACTCTATCATCACCAAATGAATGCAGCGATTCCATAGAAACCGCATCTTCCTGACAGTAACTCCTCAGATCAATCATAGTGCCTTTCTCCCCCAAAACAGCCCCGCTTGTCGTCCGACCCTCCCTCTTGCAATCTTTCTCCCTCCATCTTTTCTTTCTGCAGTACTGGGGACTGAATCCAGGACCCCAGGCATGCTACAGAAGTGCTCTCACTAAGCTACACGTTCAGCCATTCCTGAAACCCGCACCAGGAAGGGTAGCATCCTACATTAACTAGAGACCCTGTCTGAGGAACATCCCATGAGCTGTGCAGCGGTGCAGATGTGGTCCATGTGCTTAACTGAAAATTGAAGTGACTTTGGGTGACAGAGGACTGGGTCATGACCTCTCATCTGGAAGGGTGAGCAACTTAGGGGCGAGTGCTGCGGAAAGCATTCACTAGTCTCAGAACTGCGTTTCTGTCAGCATCTGTTGCATTCCCAGTATTTAACACTGAGTCCCCTACATGGGGGCGGATGTGTCATACATTTTTATTAAATAGATAAATGATTACTGAATGGAAGAATATCTAAGACGCTCAAGTCAAGGAAGACCAACGAAAACATCTGTAGAAGAAATATAAGGACGTCACACCAGAAAGAGATTTCTGAAGGTGAATTAGAGTTGTTTGGTTTTTGAGGAACTGGGGACTCAATGTGGGACTTCCGCACCAACATCTCCAGCCACCTCTGAAGCTTGTGACCCTCCCACACCAGCCTCCCAGTGTGCCAGGATTACAGGTACACAAACACACTCAGCTGAGCATTTCCAAATAAAAAAGTGTTTAGTAAGAAGGTGGTAAGTAGCAGGTCAGCGCTTCTGCAGCGCCAGGCCCGCATGGTTGGAGGTCTGCGACATGGATCCTGCAGGTCTAAGAAGCACACTGCAAGGAACGATGCAGTGCTAGAGTAAAAGAAGTAGAAGACATGCCTGTCTGCGTTTATCAAATGTTCTGGGGTTAACGCTGTTTGTTGGGAGTCATGGAAGCTAGAAAATTGGTCAGATGTGTGCAAGCGGGACTAGGCCTCCGTGCCTAAAGCAGACCGCTATCTCAGTTCTGAGGTAATCATCCTGACTAGTTAGTGTTGGCTGTTAGTCACTAGACATCCTCATGTCACCTGTTACTAACTTTGCAAAAGTATAAATAAACACCCATATTGTTGCTGGGGGGAGAGGGGAAGGGTCGTCTCCCCCACCAGGCAGACAGGCCACGCCCTAACCCAGCTCTTGGCTTCTTGTCTATCTTTTCCTCATTCCTGCTGCCATTTCTTCCTGGGTAGAAGAGATCACAATGAGACCGATGGATCCTTACAGCAGTTCTTATAGCAGCTTCAAAATTATTTTTTAAAAAGGAGAGGTAAACATATTCAGTGGGTAAAAATTATGCTTTCAATTAGAAACCCTGAGTGCATATACGGACCCTGAAAACCACTAGCTTTTATTAGCGTGAACATATAAGGGCTTTTACTTCTTAAGTACCACAGAATCAGAAAATGTGATGATCAACTCAGATGGAACACTGGGTCAGCCCGAGCTTCAGTAATGGGACAAAATACCATCAATTTCACAGCTGCAGAGGCGGCATTTTCACCAGAGCAGGCACACCCAGGTGCCTCCCAGCGCACTGCCCGAGCGTCCGCAGACTCCTGTGCATTCTGGCCCCATTCCTCCCTACGTGAGACCACGGCCGAGCGTACGGGAGGCGAGGACGGCCGAGGGCACGGAGGCGAGGATGGCTGGCAGGCCAGTTCTGGCACACTCTCTGTAAATATGTTTGCCAATAGAAACAGCAACGCCCACTCATTTTTATACAGCCTATGGCTGTTTCCGTGCTACACTGGCAGTGTTAAGAAGAAGCTCTAAGAGACTTCATATTCCAGAAGGCCTGAAATATGGACGATCTGGTTTGAAGCACAAAAAGCTTGCCCCCACCTCACACAATAAGGAAGAAGCCGCTGCTTTGCTCTTCCTGGCTGCATGTCAGCATGGGAACATCACAGTACTCCAAAGCCAGCGCGGGCTTCCCTGTTCTTTCCATTTCTATAAGCACATCAACAACGTAATGTTGTGCACAGCATCTGAATACCAAGGCTATTTTACAAGGAAAATACAGACCACTTCTCAGGGGAAGAAGTATCTTTGTTTAGGATGCATGACTGAATGGAATTCAAATTATGGTCCTGTCCCAAGAGAGCACATGGGAAAAAAATTACATAAAGAACATCCATTTCTAGATATGCAACTTCTGCATTTACTCTTTTCTAAAGTGGACCTATCCTTTTTTTTTGAGACAGGGTCTTGCTGTGCAGTTCAGGCTGGCCTTGAACTCACAGTAATCCTGCTGCCTTCGTTTTCAAGTGCTGGGATTATAGAGATGCACCAGCACACCAAGTTTATTTTATAGGCACAGGTGAGAAGTGCTGATGGCAGACGGGTCTCGCCTCCCCACTGAACACCCACCCGCTGGTGCGTCTGTCCACTATGGTGAAACCACAATTCTGAAGCAGGTGATGTGACAGATGGGCCTGTCTAATAACACACCGTGGTCTTATTCTTTTCCCCTACCATACCTCACTGCCTCTTTCCTCCTTCACAGTATGACTTTCTGCCCCTCAGCCTTCCTGAGTTCTCACCTGCCGCACCTGCCCTGAGGTATAAACATCTCTGGGGTACCTGATGTAAAGTGGCAGTTAAGTAACACAGGGCACTGAGGAAAAAAGCTTCTGAAGGCAAAGTACAGTGGGCATGGGCGAGAAGAGCTGACGGCAGACGGGTCTCGCTTCACCACTGACCACCCACCGTTGGTGCGTCTGTCCACTATGGTGGAACCACAGTTCTGAAGCAGGTGATGTGACAGCAACACACATCAGCATAGTTACTGCCACTGAGAAAGGCCAGAGGAATCTTCTGTTAGAAAATGGGCTGGACTGGCCAGCACGATAATAAGGACTGCTCTCGGCATTTAGGTATAGGGCAGACTTTTTATAACTGAATGAATTAAATCAGTGACATCTGTCATTTAAAGATTCTAAATAGACCGAGAGCACGTAGGCAACACATAAGGAGGGACATAAACATAAGATAACAAATACTTGACATCGAGTTAAAATTGAGTGGGGAGATAACTTCATTTAGAAAGCACATGAGGCAGGAAGGGGGCGAGTGACGGGGCAGGCAGCGTTGCAGGGCCTACGCTGTGATACAGGCTGCGGCAGAAACCTTGAGATCAAAGAGAGATGCAGATAGAGGGCCCTGGGCCACCCATGTGCAAGGTGAGGAAGATGACTGCGGGCAGTTCTGATAGAGGGCCTGCTCCAGGGCGGGGGGCGGTAACCTGGAATAGGTCAGGGACGAGTGGTGATGGGACTTTGCAGTTCTTTTTGGGCCAGTGTGATTTTTTGTTTTTCCCTTGCCTCATACTTTTAATGTTTTACTAAGGCTAGTTATCAGTACACTTTAATAGGTAGAGAAAATGAAGCTGTGGGCAACAGCCAGTGAGGAGATGCCATGCAGAAAGTCAGGGCCTGTGGGGGGAAAGTAAGCAGACACCAAGAGCAGCGAGGGCAGAGAGTGGAGGTGGGGGAAAGGCCAGAAGCCTCCAGGTCCCGCAGCTTCTCCCATTTGCCCCTCCAGGGATCCCCAGAAATCTCAGATGGGACTCAGCCCAATTTCTTTTTTCATTTGTTTTGTCATTGATACAGGGTCTCGCTACACAGCTAGGACTCATAGAGATCCTCCTGTCTCAGCCTCTCCAGTGCTGGGATTCCAGGGGTGCAGTACCACTCTGGGTTCCAAGGCCAGCATGGCATGCAGTATCGGGGATTGAACTTGGGATCTTGCACTTACCAGGCAGGTGCTTAGAACACTGAACTATCTCTCCAGCCCAACTCAAACCAATTTCATCTTCCTTTTGAAAACCAAGGAGGTCCCAGCATGCTAGGACACTTTGACACATGGGCATTATTAATAAGTTAGTACCAAGCTAAAATTCAGATTCTAGATCTCATTTTCTTCTTAAAACCTTTTTCAGAGCATCTATATTAGATAAGATTCACAAAGTATTCCTTCTATGTTTTTAATATTTCAATTTACTGCAGCTATAGGACATAGAAAAGAAATACTTTTCCACTTGGTCAGGGACAGGTGGTACCCAAAGGCTGAGGTTGACACTGGAAATCACACCTGAGATCCACAGTGACCCAGCTTATCTAAGACAGGCCTCATGCTGGCCCTGAAAAAAAGTCTGTATTACAGCAATGGTACAGTTTGATTGTCATTTAGACAATTTTTTAAAAATCTGTATTATCATTTATTATCAGACTAGCTGAATGATAAAAATATACTTTGCATTGCATATTATATTATAGAAACAAAACTTGTTTTGCGTGGTAAATATTTAAAACTCTGACCTGTAAATGTATGGACAATACTATACTTGGAAAATAATGTTTTGATCAAACATTTTTGGTTTCTTAAACCTCAGCATGATGCAGTACAAATGTTTTAGTATTGTGGAACCAGCCCACCAACAAGGAAATAGCGCAAGTTTTTAAGCATCTTTAGGACAAAAGATCTTTGTCATTGGGATGCGTAAAAGTGACCTGTTCCCATGCGGCGTGCATTCCAGTGTGCAGCTGTGGTCTGCTCTTCCAGCTTGGTGACTCTAAAATTAGAAGGCGTCGCTTGGAAGCATGCCAAAGTCACCATCAGAAGGACCACAGTAGGAGATGACCAGGAAAGCTCGGAGGGGTGATTTGGGGCTCAATCAGGAAACCATCTGTTTCACACTGGGCATAAATGCACTAAAATCAAACCTTAGGATATTGGAAGCTAAATGAAAGAAAGGATGATTCATGTGTTCACAAACAGCAAAGGAAGTTTCTAAAAATATTGCGTGTAGTTCTGAGGTTAAACAACACAGCAACTATCGGTCACACAACAGACTCTATTACCCAGTCACCCATGGGCCCAGCACCAGTTTGCTGCACCCCTGTTACGTGGTGTGAGCCCAAGCAGGTACTGAGGGAAAGTGGGCGAGAACAAGCTCACCACGTGCAGGCCGCGACATCTCGCAAACACTTGGAGCCTTTCACTCCATCCCCATGATGGCCTGCCAGCTACTCCAGCCTGGGAGAGGTTGTGGAAAGCAAGGGGCGTGGCTCAGTGTCAGGCAGCCCACACACCCAGGTGTGCCTACAGGGAGGGCCTGGATTTGCTCTGATGCTTGGGACTCTCCCAAAAGGAGGGGAAAGAGACAGACACACCACTGCCAGAAGCACTGTGAACACAGGGTGCAAACAACCTCTAGACCTCAGTGGCTCAGCTGTGGCCAGGACGCAAGGGTCAGTGCAGCCCACCCCACCATGCGGAATCTCAACCACGCCCAGAAGGTCCAACAGAAGACAGAAAATGAACAAATCCGAAAACTAGTCATGGAGTTAAAGAAAAAGGAGTCACAGTCACGAAAGCAAGCCCCCCCGCCACAGGTGTCTGCTTTGTCTTCTTAATAATGCACGCCCTTAACCCGTACACATACGAGACATACATGGAAAATTCGTTTCTATTGTCCTGGGATGGCATGATACAAAGACCTAACTCATAATTTGGAGAAATAATCTATGCTGTGGCAGAAAAGGGCACACGGAGGCCTCTGCTGAGTTGTGCAGGCCTCTGCAGACTTTGCTCCCCAGAGCTACCAGTACTCTTGAGCTTCTAGCTCCCATTCCTGTAGCTCCTCCAGAGGTGGCTAAGGCCGCCTGGTCCCCAGAGCATGTAGGAGGAAACTGAGCCATGAGAGACACTCGCCCCTACCGGAGGTCCCAGGCAGCAGCCGCTTGGAAGCAGACTGTGCTGGCTGCTCCAGCGCGACATCCATGGCAGACTGAGAAAGAAGCCAGGACAAGAGCAGCTGGCTCAGCACAGGCTATTACGGTGTCAAGGACAAGGCCAGCGACAGGCTGGCATCCCCACCCTGCCTGCCGTCCCTCTGTGCAGATATCCCAATCCCATTCTGTCTCTTGAAAAGTCCAGCACCACTATCCCAAGCAACCATTCTCCTCTCAGCCGTGTCTCATACTATTCACCAGTATTACTGTCTGTATTAAAAGAGATATTTTCAATTTCTTTACTAATTAAAAGATAAAATGCCCACATGCCATGCTGGCCTTGCCCCCAGGGCACACTGAGAGGCAACTGAGACTGGGCATGGTGGCACATGCCTGTAATCCCAGGTCTTGGGAGGCTAAAAACAGGAGGATCACTAGGAGTCCGATGTATGTAATGAGATCTTGTAGACTCTATACTAAATACATTTTAAAAAAGATAAAATAGAATCTGCTTCACATTTACGCTGTTTTCAAGGAATAAAGGACACAGTCTAATTCCTTATAAATATAAGAGAGAAGACATTGCCAAAAAGGAGCAACACAAGGTAGTTCAGGTGTGGACTACATCTCAGTCTAAAAACATGGCTTTCATATTAAGCCTGAAATTTTGGCTTGTGATCTTAGAGAGAGATCAATCCAACTTGAAGGCCTTTTACTTCGGCAATTTCTGAAGAGGAAGAGACCATCCAAATGCCAGAATCATTCTCTAAGGGAATACTCTGAAAAAGGAACTAAGAGAGGCGAATCAACCCAGCATACTAGCAGTGCCAGGGGTGAGACAATGAGCCCACAGGCGAGCTGCCTCCTCTCCACACCTGAAAATCTGAGTGGGGTACACATGCCCCGCAGGTCTTGTAGGATAGATGGCTATTAGTGGCCTCATTCACTTGACACTAATACTACATACTGTTCCAAGAAAACTACTTCACTTATTATTTTTACAGCCACACACACGATTTCTTAAACACTTTGCTCTGCACAGGTTGGGAGCTGAGCTCTGTTTATTTGGACTCACCTCTGCTTGTTGCAACAGATGAGGAATCTGAGCTGAAAACGTCAACACAATAATCACTACCTGCAGTTCCTAAATTCCTCAGTCTCTGATGACTGCAAGAACTTGTTTTTTAGAACCTTTTGGTGACCAACTTGACCTGCCATCCATATCCTACTGGTGCTGCTACATAATAGACAGGCCGTGTTACTTTAAATCAGGAAAATCCTGAATTCCAAAACCGTAGTCTTGCAGCCTGTCTCAGGTACTCTTATGTCATTGCTGGGACAAATGCCCGATACTCAAAATGAAGGAAGGAAAGGTTTATTCAGCTCACAGTCAGTGGAGGTTTCAGTCCACACTCAGCTGGCTTCAAGGCAAAGCAGCACATGGTAGAGTGCAGCCTTTCATGGTGTTGACAGAGAATAGTGAGCAAAGGGGAGTGGCAGCAGCAACAACGGCGACAGAGTGCAAGTCACCCTTAAACTGCATTCAGACTACCCAGCCAAAGCTGGGCACAGCACCCACCCCCATAAACCCAGCGGAGCACGAGATGATCACACACTCTATAAGTCCACCCATTGACTGCATGGGGCTTTGGGGGGACAACTAGACATACACCATGGCTCAGAACAGCGGAGACCAGGGGCCAGGCTATTAAAGACACTTAAGCAAGGCAAAATCTCTTGCGCTCCTACTTCATAATTCAGAAAATAAGAAGACTGCAGTAGAGGACCTCTCAACAACTTGACGATAATTAAACTCTGGGATTCGACCTTGTTTTTAGGATTCTAAGTTAATATACTAAAACATAACAAATTATATTGAACTTCGAATTATGTTGAATTTGTATTAAAATACAGGTATTTAGCTTTAGGATTATGTTGGCCAACTTTCTGTTTCTATAACAAATACCTGATAGAATTAAGCTATGCAGTATGAACACATTTATTTGGGCTCCTAATGCCAGGCTTCCAGCCCAAGCCTGGGCAGATGCAACTCCTTCGTGCCCTGACGGTGCGCAGATGGTGATGCTGGCACGTGTGGCAGCACAAACTGCTCGCCACAGGGCAGGCAGCAGAGGGAAACAGCAGAGCCCAGGTCCCACCGCCCTTCTGCTGCCAGCTAGGGACTGAGAACCTCCCACTAGGTCACCACTGAAGGTTCCACCAATGCCAAACAGCGCCACCTTGGGGACACAGACGGGAAAACAGGAGCCGTGGGAAGCACTCAAGATCCAAGCACCCAAGTCCCCATGACCAGCATGGATCTTGGATGTACGCTTGGCAATATAAGGTTACACAGGCTTGGTACCTGCTCCTTCCAGCACAGAAGAGATGCTTTCCACAATGGCTTTGTGGATGTCGGCATGGGACAGGATGAACGCGAGGGCCCAAAAGATGACCTTGAAAGAAAAACGACATCAATGTTACAAACATCTTTGAAGGGAATCAAAAGCAAAATTTGTACTAGCTATAAACAGGTAAGAGACTCGAGGGCAATGTTTAAACTTAGAAGTACCCTATTTAAGAGCATCTCTGAAGATAACGACACTTTAGCAGTAAGAAATACTCTATATTTCTAAGAGGCCAAATTTATAATTTTGTTACTGTAGTTTAACTGTTTATATAGATTAAACTACACAAAATACGAAGGCTTTAACAAGCAACAAAGTACTACATAAGCACTCATTAAATATTCAGAAATAATAAATTCCGACATTTAGGAATGTGAATCTCAACCAGGTGTGATGGTGGGCTCTATAATCTCAGCACTCTAGTAGGCTGAGGCAGGAGGATGGCAAGCTCAAGCCAAGCCTGAACGATTTCATCTGAAAAACTAAAATACGTGAAGCGGGTGAAGCTAGGAATGTAGCTTAGTGCAAAGGCCTTGGGTTCAATCCCCAGTACTGACTCCTCAAAAAAGTCTAAAAACAAAAGCATTAACTTACAATACAAATGGGTCAATAAGTATCACGTCCTGCCAATGAGACACAGTTGTTTTAAATAAAGTCAATAAATTGCACTTAAAACCCCACAGGCGAGGGCCGGCGAGATGGTTCAATGGTCTAAAGCGCCTGCTTAGGATAGCTTAGGCAACCTCAAGGACTGTGGTTCGATCCCCGGCACCACATGCTATGTCAGCCCCCAACCGCCAGGGCAGGCTGAGCCGATCATAATAAAATAAATAAAACAAAAATAAAATAAATTGATAAAATAAAAAAAACTAGAAAAAAAAAATCCCACAGGCGAAGTTATGAGAGCCCCCTCATGAAACAGGGCTCCCTCACTCCTGGGCCACTGCATGCTATGGCACTGCGAACGCTTGCAAGTCCTCTCCCCTGATCTCTCTAGAGAACCTCATCCCTTTCCTCAGTAAAGTATTACAAGATAACTCCTGGCACGCCGCATCTTAAACACTGACGCCCTACTGAGGTACATGGTTGTGCTTCTAAGGTTCACTATAACAGAAGCCTGTGTAACATCATTAAAAGACACTGAGGGAAAGTTTCCCTTTTTTTTTTTTTTGTATAAACATTTATTATGAAGTCAATGCTGTAATGACTCAGGTGGTGTTATGTGCAAGTGAAGTCATTTTGCTTCTTTTTGTCCGTTTTGTGAAGATCACTCTAGTCCACATCTCAATGCAATCTCACCGCTCCCCTCTGTGGTGGAGAGGGGAAGGGCAGCTGTCTGAAGGAAGGCGCCCACGTTGACGTTAAAGCCACAGGGTGAGGACGTACACAGTCCTGGTCACATAAACAAGAGAGAGCCACGCACTGCCTTGCTGCAGCATCATCTCTTAGGAAAGAGTCGCTGTGTCCTCTCTCCCATTTGCACAGATAAAGAAGCAGAGCTCAGAGGGCTTTCTTCTCGGTCTCCTCACTCCACGCATCCTCCTCTGCGCTAAGGTTAAGAACAACCCCACACTCGATTCATCTCAAGTGAAGAGTTTGCCTGCATGCTGGGGGGAAATCCTAGTGATAACACAGAGACTTTCAGTTATGGGAAAGAAGCACGGAGGGCTGCAGGGGCTTAATCTCCCACGTGGAGAGTCACCGAAACTGGGCACCGACTGTTTCTGAGAAATGCAGGACTCTGAACTACAAATGGCCCTGCAGCGGTACTCAGTCTCCTCCACAAGGCTTCTCTTTTCTGAACACAGCTTCACGTCTTGATTCTGGCATTCTGGGAAGAGAGCAAGGAGCAAACATGGGCCCCAGCGTCTCCCCCTCATGAATCATTCATGGACAGAGCTGAGGCAGGCCCGGCCTGCACCCAGGGTCAACTCAACATGGACGAGGCATCTTCTGCCCAAGAACTTGCCCCTTGGGCTGAGGATGTGAGGCAACAACGCCATGGAGCGACAGGCAAAACTGTGGTGAGAGCTGAGACAGCGTGGGGGCCGTGTGGAAGTGCAGAGCACTCCTGGAGTTCCTTGGACCAAACTTGGGAAAGGAAGCAGAGATGAAAGATAAAACGCTGGCTTTGAGCAAGGCTGAAGCAGGTTCTCACAAGCTCACACCAGGAGAGGACCTCCCACAGAAGTCACTTCCCAGTGGCCACTACTGACTTGGGACATCCATAAAGTACACCAAGACTGTGGTGGCCTTCAGCGTCAACTCCCAGCCCACGGGAAACCTTGGCTCTGAGCCCTGAGGCCGGAGACCAAGGACAAAAGAGAAGGGGGCAGCGATGTCACCTGGGCCCCCTCATGGCCACACTGTCCCTCTGGCGCACTTCCGATGGCAGTCACATAGGCAGGAACAGAAGTGCCACTCAGTCAAGCAGGGGGAGACCGGGGATATCTCTGTGCACTCTCTGTGGGGTGGTGGAAGCTGCCCCTGGCTGAAACCAGGGCAATGAGAGTGCTGAGGGAAGAAAGTCGGCATGTGCTGAGCAGCAGTGCTACGTCAGGCACCCGCTGCCACCAGCTGTCCCTTCCAGTGCAGTCCTCAGCGCCAGCCTCTGTAGGAGGTAGCCTCGGTTACCAGGCTGCCGCTCTGCAGGGCTGGGAAGAACCAGCGGAACAGGCTTGTGCTCATCATCAGACACCTGCATTCTGAAGTGAAGGATTTCAGTGTCTTCAGACCAGCGCCAGGGACACAGTCATGGCACTACCTTCCTTCAAGTCAGATCCACAGGGCGCTGTGTGGCCTGTCCTCTCTGGGGGAGCCTCCCTGAAGACATCTTAGAAGCTAGTCCCCCACAGAAGTGGCTATCTTGCTGCTGCTCTGGGAGCTGTTCTGAGGTTTGCTTTCTAGTCTTGCCACAGCCTCGGCAGTTTCCATGAAAATTACTTAAGGAAAGGTCGGAGAATTGCATTGGAAGAGCATAGGGCATGGAAAGGGACTAGACACTCTGTCCTCGTCATGCACTTAAAATTTATTGTCCCATGGGGGACACACAGTAGAGAAGAGGCCAACATTTCTATTGTGTTCTTCACCTAATAAATTTTACAACAGTTTATAGGTAACTAAGATACTAGGACTTCAGAAAGGGGAATGAAAAATAAGGAATCCTTAACACATTTTATTTCTGTTAGAAGAAAAAGGGGAAAAGGCTGCCCTTGTCACTAGAGGTAGATGAATGCTGTTGTTTGACAGATAACAAATAGGTAAAAAGGGTCACCTTCTACCTTCACCAGGGGCCCAGGTGACATCGCTGTCCCCTTCTCCTTCCACCTGAGGTAAATGTGAGAGGTTTCTGACCCCAGAAACTCACATGGGCAGAACAGAAGAGGCCATGAATCTGTGGCTCTAATGTAGCTCAGGACAGCTTTAAAAAGTTGTAGCCAGACTTAGTGGTACAGGCCTATGATCCTAGCGTGCAGGGAGGCTGAGGCAGCAGGGGACAGATTTGAGCCTAGGCTGTACAACTCAGAAAGACCTGGTCTCAAAAGAAAAAAAAAAAAAGTTGATGATGTCAAAGCTCAGTGTTGGAAAAGGAAAGTGGAGTAGGAAGAAGGGTCGGGGAGAGGGGAGGAGTTGAGAGAGGAAAAGGAAAGGGAGCTGGAAAAGGCCTCTGCTGTTCCAGGAGTACAGCATGTCCCAGCATCATCGGCCCCTCTCAGGGAAGACAGGATCAAGAGGCTGCAAGACCTGAATGTTATGCATGCAGAACAGCTCATGCTCACTGGCTGCCTATGGGACTCACCTGTGGAACCCTCTCTGCAGAGCAAGGGAACCACGCAGATCCCAGGGCCTGGGCCTGTGATGGCAATTTTGTGTCTGTTCATCCCGTTATCTACCAGGACGTGAGTAACTAATTCACCACCGTGACCCTGCACAGCTCCAGCTAGGCTGTCTGGTCGACTCTGACCAGGACTGCCCATTCCTGTACTTTTTAACTGGTCACAGGCAGGAGCTGAGCCTTAACCATCTACAGCACTAACACCTAGCACCCTGCCCTCACGGGGAAGGGCCCCTCAGCAGGAGAGTGCCAGCAAGGGCCCAGGCCAGCACCTCCCCACCTGGCACTGCTCTGAAGAGCTGAGATGCCTTCTGCCTCCTGTGTGACACAGGCAAACTCCAGCAGGCATTCTGCTTTGCTTTCTATCTCATGACTGAATCCATAGCAGCTTTTTTATTTCTCTACGATAAATGAAGGAGGGATGAAGACAATGCGAGGAAACACAGCAGACACAAACACACACTCTACTTCTGTGCATGACTGTGTACTTACAGGAACGGCGTTTGACAGAGAGGCCCACAGCATGAGGAGCGTGTAGCTCGCACGATATTCCGCTGCGTCCCCTTTGACCACATCCAGCACAGCCTGCATTAAGGTCTGCTTAAAAGAAATAAACACAGTCAAACTGTGGCTATCAGCAAATGAGATCATGTACCCTTTCATTCCAGAGCAGAGCACGTGTGCTCCAGACCTCGGTGGAAGACAGCAGGCCTGGGATCACACTGCCAGCAACCAGTGACCACACGTCCAGGATAGCCTGGGCACGCACACAGTATCTGACCACACTCACTTTTCTGTGAACGCTTATCCTCAACCACCACACTGCATATATGCTTTCACAAAAGAAGCTGAAGAATACTTACTGCAGAATCAGCCCTTTCAGGTTTGTATGCTTTTATATTTGGAATGCTTTCCTCAAGCCCCGCTAGGAGCCACCTCTTAGATTTTGACCAGTTTCTGTGGGACAAAAGAAAAGGCTGTGCAGAAACACCCTGAAAGTGTGTAGGAAAAGCAAGCCGAGACATCAAAGGGGAGCCCACCGAGTCAGAATTCTGTCCCACACCTTGTCTTCATTTGCAGGCAGAATTTTCTGGCGGTCTCCCTTCAGAACTCGGTCCAGAGGGACAGCTGATGGGTCATCGCCACGACATGTTAATGTCTTCTGTGAGCAAACACCTGGACTCCTCGTGGACCAGTGCACAGGTCCAAGAACACAGCCGACACTGGCCCAGTTTCCCTTCACTGCAGCTGCTGTCAGTTGAGAAGGACGAAAGCGCAGCGCAGGCGCCAGCTGCTGCACGAAGCCAGGCCAAGAGGCCCTCAGCTGCCTGTGCTCTCTGAGCAGTGACCAGTGTCAGTCACAAGCTGAAATCTTAGGCCCCACGGTGTGCCATGAGAGGGTCTTCAGGCACTGATTACAGGTAAGCACAAAGCCCGCATGCATATTGGGAGCCTTGGAAAAGACCCTGGCAGGGGCAGTCTTGCCCTGGGCAACCTGCAGGAATACACTGTGAAACTGGCAGTGGGCTGCTGGGAGGCCACCTCTCCCCAGCACCACCCCCTCCCCTTAGGCCTCAGGCTTCCCAACCCAGAGCTCCAAGGGTTGGGTTTCTGTTGTTCAGCAGTCATATGCCCTGAACGGACTGACATACACAACAATCTCTGTGAGATGAAAAAGTCACGCTATGACTGTGTTCATCAGGGCCAGCTGTGGAAACACACCTGGCTGCACCTGCCTTTGCCACAGCGAGAGGGTGCTCGCTCATGACAGAGCAGGACCCAACCCTGCCAGGTCTGCCTGGGGCAAAGGCCAGGGAGTAAGTCCTTTCGTTTGGTTCATGAGAAGCAGAAAGAGGAGCCAGCATATCTCTCTTCTCTAGTTCCTTTTCACTTACATCCACACAGAGAGAAAGCACAAAGGTGACAGAAATGGCTTCTCTCCCACGTGAGCTAGTGTCTCGTCTACCTATGAGAGAGCTGAGTGGTGCAGACTGCTGAGGTGAGCACAGCCAGGAGATAAATGACAGAACAGGACTCTACCTACCTCAGTAGCCACTCTGGCATCTGGGATCCATACTCAAAATCCTTATCATAATTTTCAAAATGTTGGTAGAAGTCTTCAGTTTTCCTCTTGGATGAAAGAAACAAGGCTTTCTTAAAAAGTACATTCACTGTGACTGGATAAAAAAGATGCCTATGGAGACAGAAATACACATAGTTTAAATCCCTAGGCCAATGGAAAAGCACTGGGCCACATGACTAACTATGGGCAGGTAACACGTGACTGACTCTTAGGGCAGGGAGGAATCAGTCTCCAAGTTTAATATTTGATAATGGTGGTCAAAA
>PVKN010015425.1:0-18512 GCA_004027915.1 Capromys pilorides | reverse complement strand
TTTTTTTTTTTGGTCTTTTTGAGACAGGATCTCACTCTGCAGTTCAGGCTGGCCTTGAGCTCACTTTCGTAGCCCAAGCTGTCTCAAACTCTCATTGATCCTCCTGCCTCAGCCTCCCAAGTACTGGGATTACAGGCCTGTGCCACCATGCCTGGCTAATTTCTCACTCTTTCAAGACATAACTCAGTTGAGAGAACCAGTACCAATCATCATGTGGGTGGAGGAGCCTCTGAGACTTATTATTCCCACAAGGCTCTACTTATTCCATAAAGACCCCATCACCTCAGCAAGCTGCGTTAAGACCAAGCTTCCAGTGCAGGAATACTTGACAGACACCCAAACCTTCTTCCCAACCCATACTTGGGCCGGACAGTCTCTCTGATCTTCCTATACAGGTCAGCCGTTGGCTGTCCACAGCACCATACCCATGCCTGAGCTGGTGTCTGTACTTTCCTTCCATTCCTTCCTCCCTGCCTATCTAGCCTGGTAAAACACACAACTTTAGAGAAACAGCTTTCCCACCCCGAGAACAATTTTATGAATCTCCTTTCTCTATACTTGACTCAGGAGACTCCAGTCTCTAATTTGGTCTCCAGTTCCTCAATCTTGACCACCAAGGAACTCATACAGCTTTCTCACATAATGGCCATGATCATCTCAGGCTAAAGTAGCTTCTGTCTCTTCATCATTCCAGTACCATTTGTGAGCTCTGTTGCAAATTCTGCGTGTCTCACCAGCATGAAGTTCATATAGGAGAATGTGGTGATCCTAACAGAAGATGACAGACTGACCTCTAAATCCTTGCACATGGATAGCCTTCTCCCTGCCAAGTTAGGCACACAGGCATGGGTTTGGTGCTGTGAGCAGAAGTCCTGGCAGCTAACAACTGCACAAAAAATAAATAATATATACTGAATTATAAAAACCTATTCTTCTTTGGTTTCTAAAGTACATAATTATTATAAAAGAATCATTTACAACTATAGATATAATCTCAGCACAAATTATTATCATTCTAATAATTTTTAAATCATAGACAAACATCTAAATATCTTTGGAATGTCTTTTTTCTTGGCTTTTCTGCTTCTACAAGATGACCTTGAGTCATGATTTGACATTGGCAGCCCCCACAAATTTCTTTCTACACTTTTCCTGTCAAATACATAATCATTCAGTGACTTTAATCTGGATACAAAATTATTACAGCATCATGGCTGGAGAAATCTGTGCAAGATCTTGGTGCGCGGACATCAATTACATGTAGGTATTTCAGCCCTAATTGTCTGATATTTTACATACCCAATATCTCCGTTACTAAACTGCCATGGAAAGTAGTTACTGAATTGTCATATTTAATTAGTTAATTAGACTTGCTTTATTCACAGATCTCCACAAATATCATCTGACTTAGTTTCAGAATTTGAAGTACTCAACAATCCTAACGTATCACTTTTCCATACTTTTTTCAATACAAAGAGTGAATTTTGAAATAATTTCCAACACATTGATAGGTTTTCTCTTTTCTAGTATGACTGCTTTGTGTTTTTGCTTCAAAATTTAAATCCTATTTCTTTACCCAGATACTATCCTATGCATTTCCTTCATGGTTTATTTGTTATATATGCTCATTCATTCAAAAACTATTTTTTTCATTAGCAACCTACCAGGTATAAGGTGCTCCTCTACTTTACATCATTAGATTCCAAAACAACCAAAATTCCTGCCCTTCACAGGTTTGGAATATAGAAGAAAAAAATAATAAACATATAATAAAAAAGCATACATAATTTAAAGGTGATAAGTGCTATTGAAAAAGAATTAGACCAGAGAATGGGGTGGAACAGCCAGGGCAAGTCTTACCTACAAGATGAAAAGAAAAACAGTCTTGGCCCCCTGGTTAGCATCAGAAGCATGCCTCTCTTCTCAGACTCGGGGAAGCCTCCATCACTATGTCAGACAGCAGTGTTTATCAAGCCCAGCCCTGCACTGTTCAGCCCACTTTTACTTCACCAGTTTTGTTAGAAGGAGTATACCAATCATCACGCACCTGGTAAAGTGCTCCAATAGCTGTGGCTAAACATGGTACCAACAGGTTCCAAACGTTCTTTCAATTCTCTTTATTTTCATTCTAGTTGTTCAAATATAGTGGTCAATTCTCTCTGCTGGCTACTTGATGTGTAATTCAAACAAGACTTGCTGGGGAAAGATACAAGGTCACTGAGTTACAAATATTATTGCAAAAAAATTTTTTTTAAAAAAAGGGTCAACCAAATAGCTCAGTGGATTAAAGCTCTTGCTTAGGCAGACGCAGTGGCCAGGGCTCAATCCCAGGTGTGCGGTGCCGGCCCCACACCTGGGGTGTGCTGAGACAACAATTGAGACTGGGCCTGGTGGCATGCATCTATAATCCCAGCTCTTTGGGAGACTGAACATTGAATACGAGTGATCTATTTAGTGAGACCCTGTAGACTCTATAGACCTTTACTGAAAAATAAATAATAATAAATAAAAATAAATTAAAAAAACAAATATTATAACAGCACCCAGATAGAATTGGATGTGGTCATTTTGGGTCATCTAAATTAAAACAACTAGGCATTTTTATAAAGATTTAGAAGAAATAACATGCTCTCTCCTTAGACCTACACTGACACTGTCTTTAATGTGCACCTAGTGTGTTTCATGCAGAAATTCTCATTAAAGTCATTTTTCTCAAGCACAAAAAATAGCAGTATGCAGTTCTAACATCCAAAATCAACAAATGAACACATCTACAAAGTTTTGTACTTCTGTTATTCCAGTAATCTTATGTGCTACAGAGATAAAGCTTAATAATTACAGCCAAATTTAACTTCTTTGCTTTGTAGTTTTCCAAAAACAGTTTTCACACTACAGCACGTGCTTTTCTTCAACAAGGGTCTAATGTCTGGGCTACTGTGACGCACCTAGGTCCCCGTGAGGCTGCTTTTGAAGTCCTGGTAAATATGTATTTCTTTTGTGAAATGTGTGATTACTTTCAGCTACAGGATAGGTGGTATTAGAAAATATGATGCTTTCTAAATATTTTTTGTTGTTGATTATCAACACCTAAAATATTTTTCATAGATTTTTATTTTAAGTGATTATAATATTGAATTATGACACTTTTTCTCAATTATCATCAAAATTTTTCTTTATGTAAATCATGTGACTTTAGCTGAACATGATCTTTTGTACTAAAATATGAAGATAGCATCGTTTTTAATGTTTAACATTATTAAGTTTAGCAGTACTTGTGCCTAACATTTGTGGCAATAACAGTAATAAGTTGCTCATATTTTGTTGGAATGTTCACACTGTTTTGCTTTCAGCCTTACAATCTCTTGTACTCTTTCATAACACCAACTCTGTCCCTGCTAGTCGGCCTTTGTACAGTGCCAGGAGAGGTTCTGACTGTAGATACCATATTATTTTCTCTTTGCTCCCCTGAAGATTCAGAAGATGCACACTGATGAAGAATGAAAGGAGCACTAATACATTTATCCAGAGTGGTGTTTGCTTATAATAGTCTATTTTAAATCCTGCAGCTATTGTTTACCCAAGAAATACAAGCACTACAGCAATAAAACTAGAAGTTTCTCTGAGGACAGAAAAAGAGGTCCCCCATTAGCTGTAGCACTGCAGCAGCTGCAAATGGTCAGTAACAAATAGCATGACTTTGTGAGTTTACTTCAGAATCTACATGATGATAAGAATATTTTCCATTATCACAGCTATTACTATACTATTTAGCAGCCACTGAAGAAATAGGATGTGTGGCCTCACTCAGGAATTCTGGATTAAATTGAATGGAGTTAAATTTTCATCCTACGATCTTTTTTATGTGCAGATCAGGTTTTGAGCATCTTTATTGTGGCATCATAGTGTACCCTGAACCTACCCTTTTGTATGCACGAGGCTGTGCACCTGTGCCCACCACCTCACACTCTGAACACTGTTGAAGCAGCCAAGCCTCCCACCCATCTGCAGCCCCAGCCAGCCACTCATCCACTTTTGGCCTCCATAGCTTTGCCTGTCCTTGACCTTCACACAATCTTACAATATGTGACTTTTGTGTCTGGTTTCTTTCACTAATTATGTTATCAAGCTTCACCCCAGTGGTGGCAGATGCTTGTGCTTCATTTCTTTGTCTTAGTCTTTTTTAGAGCAGTTTTAGGTGCCCTGAAACACTGGGCAGAAGATGCAGTGATTCCACATAAACTCTCTGCCCCCTGTGCAGCCTCCCTGCCACTCATACCTCCCCACAACTCACTAGAGTGGTGCTTTTGGGTTAGCTAAGGAACCCACACCAACCCAGCACCACACCCCAGAGCCAGCATCCACACATGGGTCTGGGCTTGTTGTCAGGGCCTTGTAGATCAGGACAAATACATGACACTGTGTTTCCACCACTCTAGGATCACAGAGCAGGGTCACTGCTGGAAGCTCTCAGCGCCTGCCTACTACAAATGACTTTGTCCCCTGAGAGAAGAGCAAGGAGCTGGCTGTCCTCCTTTATCACATCATCATCATCATCACTACCAGATTTCAGTCTGGAGCCTTGCCCATGTGGTGTCCTTGCCATTAGAGTGTGACCACTCTGCTTTGGAGCACTATGTCTGCCATGTGTTCTCTGGCCCAAGACATAGTCCATGCATTATTCTACGCAAGGACATGCCATGGCTTTGGGGGCTGGGTGGTCCTAGTCACCATTTTTAGGGAATGGAGAGAAACTCTCAAGTCCTTCTGCCTAGGTTACTAACTTGGAGAGGTGATGAGGAGTGACTGAGAAGGTGCCCCAAGAGCCCACTCGTTCTGTGCACTGAGGGTGTTGGCCACGGTCCAGGCTCCAAGGGCCAGGCAGTGCCAGCCAGTGCCCTGGTTTTCCATGGGTTCCTCTCCAGCAACCAGGTCCACAGAGCACATGGGAACCCTCTGACTCCCCTGCCCAGCCAGAGTGTTCTGCTCCTAAGGCATCCTCCTTAGAGCTCCCATGCACCTGCTTCAGGGTCAGTTGGAAATTAGACTGTTTCACTCCTTTGCTTTGTTCCATAAAGGCCAGAATTTAGTCTATTCTCTGACTGAAGGGTTGCTAAACTAGTACTGGTTTCATTTTCAAATAGATGTTGTATTTCTCTGCTTTCTCCTGCTGTTCCCATGTGGAGAATTTCCCAGCACCCAAACAGAAGGCAGCTCATGAAAGAATAAAAGGTAGCACTGTTCCCCACCCATTTTACCGTCTGTGTATTCACCCCAGGTAGGATTGATGCACATGGAAGTTATTACAGAGCAGGGATTTCCCGCCAGCCTTCCCCATTGTCTAAGTACCCAGGCACATGGGTTCCAAAGCACACACATTGCTTTTTCTGATTACTCACTTCTCAGCATGACCCTTAGGCAGAGAGTGATGAGTTCTGCTCGGCAGCAAAGGAAAGGCCAAGGAGCAATCCCTCCTGCCAGCGGTGAGTTGCCACTGTCCACAGTAACACTGCCCCATCCCCAGCACCCAGCAGTTGCACTGCTGCAGCAGGGCCAAATTTAGGCTCCTCTGCAAGCACAAGCACAAGCGCAGGCCCTGGGCCACCTGGATGAGTTCTGAGGCTCCAGGCCCAGGGAGTCGGGGACAGGTAGTAAAGGATGAAAGTGCAGACAATGTAAGGGAAGAGCACAAGGGACAGGAAGGCTGGTGCTGAGCAGAACCTGGGCAAAATTTAGAGTCAACAATTTCTAAGTTCCTCCCCTAAAATAAAAGGAAGTTAACTATACCACCAGCTACAAAATTAGCTTTCTCTGGCATCCCTACCCCCTTCCTGGTTTTACTGTCACAGAAATCTGCCTTCAATCAGAAACGTTAGCAGAGGAATAATCCCTGAAAGATAAATATCTGCCTTAGTCATTTAAATGCACTGGGCATTCCAGCCCCAGTTTTATCTGCAGGCCTCAGTCCCACCCCATTTCTACCACCCTAAATCCCTCTCCCAGGGAAGCTCTTTCCCTGTCATTTTGCTTCACATCCTGGTGAACAAACAGGGATTTACATATCAAAAAACAGGGAGCTTGCCACAAGGGGCTTGCACTGCAAGGACATAGCCTAAGTGAGACAGAAGGCCCTGTGAGGGTGGCCTTTTACAACTGCTATGGACTGTGGGGTACAGCGTGCTCACGTCAGTTTGGCCATGCAGGACTAATGTGTCTGCCGCTGTTCTATTAAAAACAACATCCTATTAATTCCCTGGCCCTGCAGCCCGCCACTGCTGCCGAGAGGCAGTGCTTATCATACGCTCGGGACGCCAGCCTTTCCCAAATGCTCCTCTTCCCTGTCCCTTAGAGCACTGTACAGACATTAATTAGTGGTTCTCACACTGTCATGCAATGTCATTATCCTTTGATGATAAGAGAGATAAAACATCAACACCAATCAGGGTGAGACTGATTTCCTTTTGCCCCTCAAACTGCACCCAGCCTCCCTAACTGGAGTCATCTGCTTGGCATTCCTAAGCTTCCACCTTTGCAAAATCCCCATACTAGTCTCTGTCTCCTCCACCACCATGACTTCAGGGAACCCAAAGCCCCAGAGTCTCCCCTTGCCCTGCAGTCTGGCCCGATGCTCAGTTTGTGTCCTAGACAGGGTTGGCCGGCTCCTTCTCTGCTCAGGAATGTATTCAATCCTGTAATTACTGACCACACTGGCCACCGGCCCTCCGGCTCTGAAGACTTTTGTGCGCCCTTGTCTACCACATCAATCTCCCCCTATTGGTGAGTCCCTCTCCAAATTTTCCTCCTCTCTCTGGCCTGTGCTCCAGCCCCTTTCTCAGTCCCAAGGTACCACCTTGCTTCCCTATCAGTGAGCTCAGCAAGCTCTCACCTCATCCATCCTCATGTTCACGATGCACTGTCCTTATTTTTTCATTTTTTTTCTTTTTGAGACAGGATCTTGCAATGCACTTCAGGCTAGCCATTAGCTCACTTTTTAACCTAGGCTGATCATCTCACTCAAACTCTTTTGACAATCCTGCCTCAACCTTCCAAGTGCTGGGATTACAGAAGTGCACCACCACACCCAGCATCTGTTGTCCTATTTTATAGATTAAGAAATGACAGTAGTTTAGGTGGTTCAGGATCCTGCAAATAAACAAGGTCCACCTATCTCTGCTTAGAAGTCATTTGAAGACCTGTCCATCTCCCCTTTCTTCCACAAGTCTGAGAGCTAATGAGGCAAGGTTTAGGGTCTAGAAGACTTTGTAACAAACCATATAGGCAGAAAAGCCCCCAAGAAATAAAAAAAAAAATAGTAGTAGTACAAAGTAACAAATGAAAGGCGGTCACTTTCACTTAGGATGGTTGCTAAGAAAGAAAATACATTGGAGGCTCAAGTGACACACAGATGGTTCTGCAGGGAAGGCAGCACAGGACCTGGCCTCCATAGGCACCTCCCGGGGACCACAGAAAGTGGGGAAAGGCTGCCTCTGAGAGGGGAAAGCATGGTCCTCACCCCTCCACTCCTGTCTTCCCCTGCCTCTGAGGATCCACTTCAGCTCTAGGTTTCATTAACTGTGACCTAATTATTTTCTGAGTTTTAGTCCTATGTTCTCACCTCCATTAAAGGCATTATTTTACAAATATAAATAAGCATAATAGCTGAAGCGGAGTGCAGCATGGTATTTAGACCCCTGTGGAACTCAGTACAGCAGAGAGGCCTGAGGAAACATTTCATAAGGACTTGTGGCTCAGTTCAGGCTTCTCTCCAAACTTTGGGCAAGGCTTAGAAATGTCTGACAGACGTATGATTTAGCAGATTGCCTCAGTCCCTTTGTGACACCATAACAAATGCCTGAGACTGAGTGACTGACAGAGAACGGAAATGCATCTCTCACATTTCTTGAAGCTGGAAATCAAGAGCAAGGCGCTAGCTCTGGTTTCTGGTGAGACCTACTCTCCACATCCAAGACGACATCTTATTGTGAAGTCTCCAGAGAGAACCAGTGCTGTTTCCTCATGTTGGGGAGGAGAGGGAAGACACAGACTCCATCCCCACCCCATTACCTGATGAGGCTCTAGTCTCCTGCCTTCCTCAGTCAGCCAGCTCTTACATCCTCCTCAACACAATCACTCTGGAGACCAAGATTCAACACAAATTTTGGGGGACATATTCAGACCACAGCAGATGCAATTCAAAGTATAATTCAAAATGTAAAGCTCATTACAATTTTAGTCACAAAAGGTCAGCCTGCCTGTACTGACCTCAGCCTGTAGCCTCATGGCTTTCCAGAGAGCTCCACACTGTCCTCTGTTTCTGCTGACCTCACTGGTTCTCACTATGTCCTGGGGCAAACCCCATACCCTTTGCATACTTCTGACTGGATGCTGCTTCTGTTGCTTAGGACCTGAGGACCCAGACTTCTCTCCTCCACACCCACCTTTGTACTCAACATCTCATCTTACAGCACCGTCACTCTCATTGTCTGAGGACTGGTGGGGGCCTTCTTATGCACTTACACATGGCAGCCTATCCCACTCTGGCTCTCTTCCCCTGAGGTTGCAAATTCCTAAGGCAAAAAATGAATATTTGGTTCCTCATGATGCACCAAGTCCACTTGTCACCTACAGCAACTCCTCTCAAGCATTTTCATCTCAGGACTCACTTGCACTCTAAGTTATCGAGGAGCCCAGAAATGTTTTATTCATGGAGGTCATTTTTATCAATATTTATTGATAAAACTGAGAATTTTAACTGGGCATAGTGGTGCACACCTATAATCCCAGCACTCAGGAGGCTGAGGCAGGAGGATCACCATGAGTTTGAGACCAGATAAGGACAGCTTGCTCTACAAAGTGAGACTCTGAGTCAACAAAAAACAGAACAAAACAAAAAACTCATAAAAACGCACACATATAAAGCTGAGAGTTTTTCAAAATCTACTCTAAAGTAACCATAATGAACCCACAACACAGTGATGCCAAGTAACATGTTTCTCTGAAAGCTAATTACATTTCCAAAAGAAAAAACAAATAGGAAAGTTTTTTTTTTTGTGGTGGTGGTACTCGGGATAGAACTCAGGACCTTGTGCTTGCCAGGCAAGCATTTATTCCACTGAGTTCTTTCCCTAGCTCAAGAAAGTATTTTTAACAGACACTTTTGCAAGTATCTTTTATGCCTGGCTTGGAGGAAAGACCTGTTCAGGTGAACTTTGTGTGTTAATTCATTGTCACATCTTGTTTCAGTTGATCCCAAAAGAGGGAAATATTTCAATACCCTTTTCAGATAATTATGGATATTTTTCCTTTGATAATATGCTCAAACTAGACAAGTGATAATTTCTTAAAGGCTAATTGCAACTCAGAATCTAAAATTACATCCATGCATTTCTCACACTCTCAGTAAAATTTACAGGTCTGATTTGCACTTTGCAGAAGTCATCTTGAGAGTTTGATCCACAGAGTTATGCCCATCTCCCAAGTGCTGATACAGCTCTTACAACACTGAAAGTATTTCATACAACATTAAAATGGTATATGGTCATATTATCAGTGGCTAATATTAGCACTGATCTCATCAAAAGGCCTTTAAGTATCACATCAAGCTCACAGTGATGAATTCACAGTTTCTAAAATTCTAATTTGCACACAAAATCTCAAGGGTTGTCCTTGCCCAGAAATTCACTTTTCTTAGAGAGGTTCGCTTCACTCAGTTTTTGGAGAATGCCCATCAAGTGCCCAAGCCCAGACAGTACAGTTTATCTACCATTTGCTCTTCTAATAAGATTGCTGCCTGTAGACAGTGGTCAGCTCATCTCGCATCATGCTTCAGCGCTGGGCAGGAGGGCTGAACTCACACTTCCCACAGCATCACATGTGAAAACAAAGGAGGCAGACTATGCAGTAGGAATGAGACAGAGCTGATTTTCACTGCTTCTCAGCCTTGGGTGGCCCTGGCTGTCTTTCTACTGCACCCACTAGACAGTGAGCATCTCGTGAGGCCAGGCCAGCGTGCTGCTCACTTGCACATCAGAGAAAAGGCAACAATAAGTGTGTTATTTGTTGTCATAGCTTTATTATGAATGTAGTTGTATATTCAGCTTTATATTTACATATGTGTTACTGGGAATATCAGTTTTGATTTTGCAGACTTTGAAAAGGACTCTAGGCATCCCAAGGGAACCACAGACCCGCATTTTGAGAACTTGTGGGTTGCAACATTTCCTGCCACTTCCTAGTGGAACTTCCCACACCTTCACCATCTATTCTTTCTGTCTGCTTCTGGCTCATCTCTCCCCATAATCTAACATTCTGTTCATCACATCACATTAAAAAGCAGTATATCAAAGCTTTGAGGTCAGGCAGACCTCTATCATACCAATAGCTACGTTCTCGCCTGTGTAATCGGGTGCAGCAAACCTTTATTAACCTCAGCTTTTTTTTTTTTTTCACCAGTAAAATGAGGGCAAATACACTTACCACAGAGTTGTGAAAATTAAATGACTAAATGCACAAGAAGTACATATAGTTGGTAAATATTAGTTATTTTCTTTTTTCCAAATTGTGGGTAAAAGGACCACTAAGATGCTCTATGGCTCCTTCACACAGTTCTTTCATTCCCCCAAATACATTCTCAGCCTGCTAAAATCACACTTGAACCTCTTGCCTTCTTTTCCTGAGGGAAAAAGAAAGCCAGTCTTTTGAGAAGCTCATTTTGGGGCATTTTGTGTGAATACAAAAGGATTTGTCAGAATATCCTTTTTCAAATCAAATCTAAAAATATCCAGGATATTGAAGGACAATTGCACCTATTTATTCTCTTTACACACCAGGTATTTTTTTTGGTCCTTTTAAAAGAAGTAATTCTTTTAAATCACTATATTCCTTATGAAAATATAATGAAAAGAATTCACGTAATAATACTTTTTAATGTTAATGCTGAGTCAGAAAGGAGAGCTCTCTGCTGTGTAAAAATTAAACTTACCTTTAAAAAATAGGTGGTGGGGAAAGAGAGTTGAACCCAAAAAGAAGTCTGGGAGCTGCTTTTTTAAACTGCCAGAATCATGAGAAGGGGGGGACGATGTCCGATGTCCAAATGCACCCCAAGCTGGGCTGCTACCATGTGACCCTAGCGTAGTACTTGTGCGCTCCATTGTGACTGTGTGGACATGAAAGTGCTCTTCTCTCTGCATCCCTCTTTCTTTCCTCCACCTCACAGCAGGGCTTTGGGACATCAGAGTGCTTTGGCAATCCTCCAGCTCTTCCCTGCCAGCATCCAGTCTATGGTCCAGAACCGCAGGTGCAACTTTGAGCTCTGAAGCTACATCTTCTACCAGGCACTCTCCCTAGAGCTTCTGAAGTTATTCTAACTAGCATTTTTAGTGTTTCATTTTTTCAATTGTAGAAACTGTCTAATTTCTTTATCTGTGACTCGTTGGTTGTTCAAAAAGGTGTTATTTAATTTCCATGTGTTTATATATTTCTTTTGCTCTTGATTTCCAATTTCACTGCAGTGTGATCTGATAATATGCATGGGATAATTTCAGTTCCTTTGCATTTACCTAAGAATGTTTGATGAGCCAGTATGTGGTCTATTTTGGAGAAAATCTCATGTGAAGCTGGGAAAAAAGATATATTCTGATGTGGTGGAGTGGAACAATCGGTAGATATCTAAGTCCAGTTATTAAAGTTTGGCTCAATTCTACTATTTTGTTGTTAATGATTTATTTATTTGTTTGTTTGTTTATTTATTTATTTATTTATTTATTTTTGGAAGCAGATCCTTTATTAATTGACCAAATCATAAAAACACCATGGTAGATACCTTAGTTCATCCTTCTAATAAGCCCGTCGATCTGGTCTTCCCTATTTCCAGCATCTCCACCTTCCATAAAATAGGTGGTCTTTTTCTTCATTCCGCCTCATGGAGATGATAACTTGAATGGCCAAGTTATTTGCCTCTTTGAAGCATTTTTCCAACAGTGTAGATCTCATGGATCAGATCCTCTACGCAGATGATGCTGTATTTAACAAATGATAGAGCAATCAATGAATTATCTGTCAAGATAATTCGCTTCTTATTGATTCTGCCATAGTCACACTTGTATATTAGTTCATTTACTGCCTTCAGGTCTGGGTACCCCCACGCAATGTATGGCTCCACAATTCTCAGCATGTTAACTGAAGCCTTGCTGAGCTTAACAAAGTTGCCATTGAAGATTTGGCAAAGGCAAAGAAGCTGCAACCCCTTGTGGACTTTGAGCTCACACTACTGATATCCCTGATCCGGATGACAAATGCCAGTTTGGGCTCTGCAGGGACATAGAAGTTGCCAGATCTTCTTGCCATCCTAGCCATTTGGATTTTGGTTCTATACATCTGTCTGTACTCCTTATGATAGTGCCTGGATTTCTCATAGATGAGCTTCCTCTTTGGACTGCAATGCATCTTCTGGGCAAACTTCTTTCTTAGGAGCTTTATCTGCAACTTTGCAAAATGTCTTCACTTTTTCTTGAGAGTTTTTGGCACAGCAGGAACCTTCTTTTTCTTCTCTTCTATGGTACTCCTCCATGGTTCCAGCCAGAAAAGAGCAATGTTTTATTTTTTAATGTTTGAAGATATTAATTGTAGCAGTATGTGCCTAAAATCCCAGCCACTCTGGATGCTAAGGCAGGGAGATCACAATTTGGAGGCCAGTCTGATGACTTAGTGAAACCATTTTGAAAATAAAATTAAAGGCCTGGAGGCAAAATTCAATTGCAGAGCACTCTTTGTTTCAAACCCCAGTACCACACGTGCAACATTTGTTTTTAAACTGCAGTTGAATTTTTGAACAGGTGACAGATACTCGCAGCTAATGTCTGTCCCAGTTCCCCAGCAGGTGATCATGCTCAGCAGTTTCTTGTGTCTGGTAGAGAGGCCACTACGGGTGCCCAGGAAAGCTTATCTGGAAGCTAAAGAGCAAACCATTAAAAGGAACTATGGAAAGAAAAGGGGAGGTAGACAAGCATAGGTTCCATCTTTCTTAATAAAAAGGGTAATTTTCTCTGCATGTCTCAGTTCCTAACTTTCAAGGCCTCCTTTGCTGTGCTCAATGTCACCTTCAAGGGCAATCACAGCCATCTTGGAATAGGATCACAACAGTGACAGGGGAATACTGATATTCTCATAGGTATCCCCACAAACGTGGTCGTGTACAGGGCCAATACCTAACCCAGAAAGCTGTTATTATTGTTTCTTAAAGAGTTTTGGTCAATAGCTGAAATACTACTACTTTTAAAAATAATTATGCCATTTTCAATATAACTCTTAAAATTTACAGCTGTCTCCAATTTCTTGCCATTCTTTCAACGATCTGTTCTGCCAGTGAGCCTCCTAGCTCCCCTGCGGAAGACACAGGCCTGGGGCAGGTCGTGGCCAGCCTGCCCTGCTGGCTCCAGCTGCTCCATCACAGGGCTGAGGCTCAGAGTGCAGGGAGCCAGGCGCGTACAGCCCTGCACGCTGCACCAGAGGCTGAGCCCCTCCCATGCTCTTCCTTTTATCTTCATCTTTTTATGTTTCCTTTTGGATTCATTTATACATTTGAAAATAGCTAATGTTTTGTATTGCTGGAGTGTGCAGCCTGTGTGGGATTAGTGACTGGAGGTTATTTTACTCTCCTGAAAAAAATCCCACAGGGTCACAGGGCCCAGCCAGGGAGGAGCAACACCACAGACAAGATCCACACCCTAAGGACCCCTGTGCCAAGCAGCTTCCCCAAAGCGGGCTCACAGCCTTACGTGTTTGCACAGAGACGGACTCCTTCAGCGTGCACTTGGGTTGACGTGATACAGCATTTCTTGCTCTGCTACAGTTCAGTGGCAACTGCAGGAGAGGAGAGAAGAGCCCGATTTATAAAAAAGCTGGGAAAAAAGAGAAAAGCACTGCTTTGGAACCTTCAGGCCCGGTTGGAAGCCCGGCTCAGAGTGCAAACAGCGCAGTGCCTGGCACAAAAAGGATACTTATGAGACATGTATGCTTGAGTGAACAAATTTTGAACACATTACTTAGCCTTTTTCACATTCAGTTAGATCATTCAACCAAACAATTGTCATGATGGTAAGAATGTTTCAAGACACTTACTTTCCTCCCAGATATCTAATTTTAAATGCAATTAAAGGAAATCATAATAAAACTTCACTAATTTAAAGGTAGTAGTATATATCTCATTTAATAAAATCTGGATTATAAGTGTTTAAAGGGAATGCAATTTTTTAATTACTTTTTATCTTGTCTGCTTTTTTTTGTTGGTTTTTTGTTTTTTGTGGGACCGAGGTTTGAACTCACGACCTTGAACTTGCAAGACAAGCATTCGTGCCACGAGAGTTATTTCCCCAACCCCTCTGGTCTGCTTTTTGAGGCAGAGGCTCGCTATGGAGCCCAGACTGGCTTTGAACTCTCTCTTTGTCATTCAGACTGGGCTCCAACTTGCTACCTTCCTGCCTCAGCCTTCCAAGGGCTAAGATTATGTGGATACATTATTAACTATTTTATTTATTAAAAAAAAAATCAGTAAATAATGCAAAGATGTAAGTGAATGAAAAAAGGTATGTTAAATAAAGGAATTTATATGTTTATGTTCCAGATTGACAAATCCAAATTTAAAAATATTCCAGCAAAAAAAATGTAATTCTTTCTGATCCTGGACACTTAAGACTTCCTGTGCAGCTCCTGTGCTATTTTCTTGGCTATCTTTTTTATATTTCACTTAAAAAAAATCTTTAAGACAGGGTTTCATTATGAAGTTTAGGCTCATCTTAAGGTCACTTTGTAGCCCAGGCTGGTCTCCAACTCGCAGTGATCCTCTCCCCTCAGCCTCCCAAGTGCTAGGATTGCAGGTATGTGCCTTCATGCCTGGCTTTTATGCTTCATTTTTATCTTTTTAGGTATTACATCTCTAAATGTAAGGAGAGATACTGTAGGACTTATAAGGGAGTGCTTGAAGTTCTTCAAAAACAGTTCAGAAGTTTGTACTCAGTAGCTGCTAAGGGTTGAATTGTGCCTCCTCAGGGACCCACCAAAGAGTCATGCATTAAAGTCCTAATCTAAGTGTGGCTGAATTTGGACACAGGTCCCCCAGGAAGGTGACTGAGGTTCCATGATGTCCTAAGGTGGATCCTGACACACAAGAGACATTGGCTGGAGCCTTCCTGTACCACCACTATGGCACAGTGAGACAATGGCTACTGGGCCACCAGGAGGAGGCCTTCAGGGTTACACCTGTGCATCGTGCCTTCCTCTTAGACTCCAGAACTATGAGAATAAATGTGTGCTGTTTACATCGCACACGCATGGTGCTTTGTATAGGAGTCCAGTGCGGTAGCCATAACCAACACTGCACAGAAAGAAGCAAATAATGAAGCCCTGGACTCCTGTCTCTGATCCAAGCTTGGGAAGGATATAAGCACCACCCACCTCTGCCTACTTCCCACCTTTACCCATCTACCCTCACTTTCATGACCTACCCCTATCCTCACTTACCTACCCCCAACCTTCCTACTCTCCCACCTTATCCACCAGCCCCTTACTTAGCTCACTCAAGGCTCAGCCTTCTGTTTTGCCTAAGACCAGGGCATCTGCCACCTACCTAGACAAAAGAACAGAGGGCCTACTCCAAAACACATTTCTCAGCTCTCCTGCCCATCCTCAGAGCCTATCGCCATTGCAGATAGTGACATATTCCATGTACGGGGATGAAGGTTTCTTTGAGCCTTCCTTAACTGACCCCCACCAGGATATACTGTCCCTCTGTTGTAGCAGGCAGGGCTCTGGAATGGGGGAACCAGGTAACATGTAGGATACCTAGATTAGGTCCAATTTCAGATGAACCATAGCAATTTCTTAAATCATGCAAATTAGACTATGCTGTGCACTAGCCCACTACACACCAGACCACACTGAAATGTGATTTGGCTCACTGACAGGTGATTTCCAGGGTGTTTCCTATGTCATTTGCTTTATTCAACACCCTTCTCAAGGTGTCATCTGCAGTGAGCAGGGGAACTGGAGAAGGAGAGTCATTTTCTGTTTTTCGTTTTTTTGTGGTGCCTTGTATGCGCTAGGCAAGCCCCTACTACACAGCCTCCAGGCTACAGATTCTGCAGGAAGGAACTAGGGGTGCTCCCAGCCCAGCCAATAGCCATACAGATGGCCTGCATGGGGTGAGGAAGAAGAGGAGAGTTGGGACTTGGTTGCTTCCTTTATCCCCACTCATGTACATGTCCCATAGGCTGTCTCTGACTACCCCTCATGGACTTGGCCCTGTCCTAAGGGACCCCAGATGGACATTGTCCCCTAGAGGCCACAGCTCCATCAGAGATAAGCAGGGCAGGAATGTCTCAATGTTAACCAGCTGGGAACTATGGATGGAGCTTTTTAATTTCTTCCTGAAACCTTTGTTTTGATAGAGTCCAGCTTTATTCTGTTGAAATTACGATAAAAATGTGACTCTTTTCTTCATCTGCCACAAGCTATTTCTTGGCAAGAGCAACACTTCTATGGCAGCTGTGTGAGCTGAGCTTCCTGTCCAGTGTGGGTCATGGGGTTTTGGGTTGGTCTGTATACTGATTGTTTGGTAATCACATGGGATTTTCTGACCATTCACTATATCTCTTCTTTTTCTTCTCCTCCTTCCTCATCTTTTTGCCATACTAGATGTTTGAATTTGGGGCAATCTACTACTGAGATACATCCTTAGCCATTTTTAATTTTCACTTTGAGACAGGGTCTCACTATGTTGTTCAGGCTGGCTTACCATACCCTTGCAATCTTTCTGCCTCAGTCTCTTAAATGCTGGGATTACAGGTCTGACTCTAAATTTTTATTTCTACTTTAAAACAAATATAAAGTATCATCTCTAGTGTGTTAAGTATATAAAATTATAAAAAGGGTCATTAAAACATATTCTGAACTGGGTTGGTGGATAGTTTGATGGTCTAAGCACCTGCGTGGTAAGCACAAGGACCCAAATTTAATCCCTGTTACCGCATGCCGTGCCAGCCCCATGCCAATCCCAACACCAAAACCAGGCATGGTAGTGCATGCCTGCAATCCTAGCACAGGAGGATCACTATGAGTTTGAGCTGTGTAGTGAGACCCTGTTACAAATCAATAAATAAATGATTTTAAAAATTTAAAAAAGAAACAGTCTAAATGTTTAAATCAAATTTTTTTTTTCGTATAGTGAAATACACAGCCATTAACCCTTCCTCAAAATCCCCCTCAGTCCAGACATATCCCATTGCTCTTGTCACCTCCCTAAACAGTTCAGAAAGTGTCCTTCCATAAGTGTCCTTAAGAAGTATGATTGAAAGTACGGCGAATGTTGCTGCTGAGGGCCATCCAACAGAAAAGCAGCCTCACAGAAATGCTACTGTGCGTCCTCGTCTGCCTTATTCATTAGGTCTGGGGCCATGAAGTGTCTAGATCTTCCCTAAAGTCAAAATTGCCACGAAACATAAACATTTTCAATGGATTCTGGACAGCAAGGAAGCTATAATAGCACAACTGCAGTAAATATATCACGTACTGTAAAGCTATTTTTGAAATCTAAACATTCATCATATTTTTCAAATATATCTTGTATATAGTTAAAATCAAACACAAAAAATATTTCCATAAATTATAAAAATTCTTCATTACTAACCCCTGCCTTTAGAAGCTGGCATTTGTGAAATTAGCTTGCAGAGCCCAGAGCCCAGAGCCAGCTGAGAAGGCTTTGGTAGTTCACATTCTGGTTTTAACCTAGATTCTGACTGAGGGTAAACAGTTTGTAAAAATGCATCAAGTGCACGCTTTCAGGACTCTTTTTTTTTTCTGTATGAAAAGTGAAAATGAACAAAATTAATGAGCAAGAAGGCTTAGGTTGAAAATCTTAGAAGACTATTCTGCCAGCTTTACTTGTGCAGATGCCTAGGCCCTGAATCCCATCCTTCCCTGTGGCAAGGTGGGCTTGCAGGAACGGCAAGGCCCTACACCTGCCCTTCCCAGAAAAGCAATGAGCAGAGCACATCAACATGTAATTTTTACTGTTAAAACAGCAAACCCAGTCCTAGTAAGTACTGCTTGAACCGTACTCCTTTGGCACTGCCCCTTAGAAAGGCACAAGGTGATGCTGGGATGTGGCTGGCCACTTCCATAACTCTGTGTCCTGAGCAAATTGCCCCTGGGTTAGCCCTAGGAATCACATGCCTGCTGCCCACACTGGGGTGCGCTGTCATTTCCACATGCGACTAGTGACAGGCCAAGGGCCGGGATAGCAAATGTATCAGTTTGTTACATTTTCCTTTAATCCCTTGAAAATAGACCTTTTATCCTCAGTACACCTGGTTAATATTAAGGCCTTATCTGCCTCTAGGTAACTATGATGCAGGTGTGTGTTAAGAGAACAATGTCTAAAATAAAATTTAAAGAAGAAAAAAAGGGGTGGGGAGAACAATGTCTCCCCATGAAGGTTCCACAGGATGGAATCTTCATACTGT
>PVKN010015424.1:0-18527 GCA_004027915.1 Capromys pilorides | reverse complement strand
TTTTAATCTATTTTCCTTATATTGTTTATATTGAATAGTGGATGCCATTCTACTTTTTGTTTTTGTTTTTATTTTGTTTTTGTGGTCTTGGAGAGCAGGGCTATAGTTGCTATTGTTTCCAGTGCTGGACCTCAAACCCAAGGCCTAAGCATACGCTGGGCAAGTGCTCCACTACTGATCTACATCCCTAGCTCTTCCTTCTATTTTTAAGTTTTCATATGTTTTTCTCTGTCTCCCCATTTCTTTGTTAAACCCATTCCACGAATTTCTTGCAACTGTTTACCTTACCTGAATTTTCCATTTAATTCTTTGTATCCTCTTTGTTGAAACTTTCTCTTTATTACTTGCTTCAAACATATTTACAATTTTCACATGGCAGTATTTTTATCATAGCTGCTTTAAAATACTTACAAGAACACCCTAACACGTGCGGCATCCAGGCATCGGCGCCTACTGCTCGTCTCTCCTCACCTTGAGCTCTTTCTACTTCTCAGTCGGATGACTTTTTCACTGAGACCCAGGCATTTGGGTAATCATGGGGCAAGACTCTAGGCCTTCTTAGGTCTTGCTTTCTCCTCTGATGCCCTCCAGAAAGACAGGATGAGCCCAGCCTCATTGCTGCCAAGCAGAGGTAGAGGCAGAGCCTCCTTGTCACTGCTGGCCCGGCCTGGGACTTCAGGGAAGTCACAGAACTCCGCAGAGGGGCAGCGGTGCCCCATCACCACTCCCCATGTCACACCTCCACTGACCCTTGTCAGGAGCGGGCTTGCTGCTCTCAGCAGTGGTCTCACCTTGCCTCTCTCTGAGGCTTCCTGTGATGCCACCCCACAGAGGACTTCACTCTGCTCTGTCAGGGTAAAGCTCAGGCTGCCTGTGTGGCAGCCACTGACAAATCAGGTGCTGGGGTGGGCAACGCTTTGCTCTCGCCTGGCAGGGACGAGTCCTGATTCCTGCTTGGCTGTCTCCACCCAGCACTGCCTGGGATGGGCTCAGATGGTGGCACCTTGCTGGACTCAGTGAGTGTGAAGGTCTGGATTCTCTACGGGGCTTTGCTAGGGGTGCGGAAGTACACCCCTAGCTGAAATACAGCAGCGAGTCCAAAAACTCTGTCTTGATAGGCTGCAATTTTCCTGGGGTTTTTTGGTGTTTTTTTTTTGTTTTGTTTTTGTTTTTGTTTTTTTTTTGAGACAGAGTCTCGCCATGTAGTTCAGACTGGTCTTCAGCTCACTAGGTAACCCTGGCTGGGCTGGACTGTCAGCGACCCTCCTGCCTCAGCTCCTGAGTGCTGGGATCACAGGCACACACATCCCAAAGCTTGTTCTTCTAACATTTGTTTTATATAGAATATTCAGTAGCCCTAGGCATGCTAGCCAGGACAAATGGGAAAAGCACATCCACGCCAGCTTTCCAGGGACAGAACAGCAGGTACTGCTTAGCATGACCAAATCCGCAGCCTTATTTTACAGCTTTTAACTTCAAGCGATTGAAACAACAACCACTGAAGTGGATTAAGGATTAAGATCAGCCCACCGTCAGGACTATCACACAGCTGTGTTCATTATGGCACCAGCGACAAGTGAAGGCTGAATGCACTGTGGTTTGTAAGCACGAGGGAGCACCAGCCACTAAAAGGCCAAACATTATAATTTGCAGGAAACTTTAAGGAGCTAGAGAGCATCACACAAAGCAAGGGCCGGGGAGAAAGCTCAGTAGAATAAGTGCTTGCCTGGCAAGCACAGAGTCCTGAGTCCTGAGTTCAATCCCCAGTACCAAAAAAAAACGCAAAATAGCTAGATTCATGCAGACAAATATTGCATATTTCTCTTACATGGAACCTGAAAGAAAGAAGGAAAGAGAGAGAGACAGAGACAGAGACAGAGACAGAGACACGCCAGCAGACAGGAAGGAAGGAAGGAAGGAAGGAAGGAAGGAAGGAAGGAAGGAAGAAAGGAAGGAGAGAAAGAGAGAAAGAAAGACTTGGAAACAGAAGGGAGGCCACTTTTTCTTTTTTTAAAAAAATTTTATTTATTTATTAATTTGTTTGCTTGTTGTGTTTGTTTGTTTCTTTATTTATTCATTTTGTGGCTGGCTCAGCCTGCCCTGGTGGTGGCGCTGGCGCAGCATGTGGTGCCGGGGATCGAACTTCAGTCCCCGCAGTTGCCTGAGCCCTCCTAAGCAGGCGCTTTAGACCACTGAACCATCTCGCCAGCCCCATGGGAGGCCACTTTTAAACAAAAGGAAGGGAACACAGGAGGTGTCCAGGGGTGATGGGGAGGGTACTTTATGTCTGTGTGAAAATACCACATTGAAACCCAGTATTTTATAAAATGAATATACACTAATAAAAATGCATAAAAAAAGAATGTCCCATTTCAAGATTGTGAAGAGAACTGCCATATTTTCTTCTACCATTTTTATGATTTAATTTGGTATTTAGTTTGTTAAACCATTTAAAACTTACAAGTTTCAAAAAATAAAATAAAATAAAACGAGTTTTAAGCTGGTGAGATAGCTCAGTGCTCTAAAGCACCTGCCTAGGCAAGCTTAGAGAAGCGCACGGACCGTGGTTCAATCCCCAGCACCACATGCCACACCAGCCCCACACCCAGGGTGAACTGAGCTGGCCACAGTAAATAAATAAATAAACATAAGTTTTTATATCTCAGTAGGTTAAAGCACCTGCTTAGGCAGACACAGTGACCAGGGTTCGATCCCCTCATGCCTTGCCAGCCCTGTCACTGGGCTTTGCTGAGCTAGAGATTAAGACCAGGTGTGGTGGCATGCACCTGTAACCCCAGTGCTTGGGAGGGTGAAATCAGGAGACTCACTACAAGTTCAATCTGTGTGGTGAGACTCTAGGCCCTATACTAGATAGATAGACAGACAGACAGACAGACAGACAGACAGACAGACAGACAGACAAACAGACAGACAGATATAGAGATGTTTTAAACTGTAAGTTTTGGGTTCAATTTTTTGTTTTTCCAAATGACTCATTTTAACAGCTGGTACTTTTCTTTCATTGTTTCTTTTTTTCTTCCTCTTCTTTTTTTTTTTTTTTTTTTTTGAGACAGCATCTCACTATGTAGATTGTGATCACTGTGTAGCACTCTGTAGCCCCCAGACTGGTCTCGAACTCACAGCGAGCCTCCTGTGATCCTCCTGTCTCAATCTCAAGCCTCCTTCCTGGGTCCTCCTGTCTGAACCTCCCATGTGCTGGGATTACAGGTGTGCACCACCACACCCAGTTCCTGGGCTGGCACGGGACCCCCAAGGTTCTGGAGCAAAGGTGGCCGACATGGCAGGCAGGACCGGGATCTGAGTTTGGGTCCTTGCACTTGACAGATAGGTGCTTATGCCTCTGAGCCGTCTCCCCAGCCCCAGCTGGTGCTATTTGATGTAGATGTTCACAATTTTCTCTTTGCTGTGGATTGTAGCTTTTAACACCCTAAAGTGCCCTTTTCTATGTATGTAACCCTTTTAACCTGAGTTCTACCTTTTCTAATATTAAGGACACGGCCTCTCAGTGGCTGGCTTACTCACACGCTGCTAGAGTGTCTCTGCTGATTCTGGTTTTTTTGTCTGTTTGTTTTTGGTTTTTTGTTTTGTTTTCTTCCTCTTTTCTGAATCTTTGCCTTTGTCTCCAACATATAACACAAGAATTGGATTTCACTCTGTGAGTACATTTGAAATCTCTTCCTTCTTAAAGATAAGGTGATTTTTAAAACTTTTTTAAAAAATAAATAAAGATAAGGTGCATGGTCCACCGTGGTGATGCCCATCCATAACGCCAGCTCCTGGAGGCTGAGGCAGGGAGACCTCTGTGAGTGTGAGGCCAACCTGAGCCACAGAGCAAGGTCTACCTTAATAAGTAAATAAGGAAGTAACAATGGGAAATAGATGCATCCTTAGTTCTGCCTTTAACATTCTGTTTACTTGATATATATCATTTAAACTATTTCAGTATACAATCTCTTTTCTTTGCCTATTTAAAAATATTCTATTCACTTTAGTTAGCACATATAAACCTGTGTATTGGCTGGGGAGATAGCTCCGCGGCACAAGTGCCTGTGTGGCAAGTGCAAGGTCATGAGTTTGAACCCTGGTCACACAAAAAAAAGTATGACCTGTGTATTAACAAGTGGCATTTTAGCACGCAGCCTCCTTCCACCCCCACACACACTCCTCAGCCTCTGGTAATCATGATGCTCAGGTTGAGATTTTTAGCTTTCACAGAGGAGGAAGAACGCCTGTCCTTCTGTGTTAGGTGTGTGTTTGACTTAGCACAATGTCCTCTGCCTCAACTCAGTTTGCTGCAAACAATAGGATTCATTCTTTTTTGTGGTTGAATAGACAGACAGACAGACAGACAGACAGATGATAGAGAGGCAGAGACAAAAGCAGAGACACAGATACAAAGACAGAGAGACAGACATAAAGACAGAGACGGACACAGGCACGGACACAGAGAGAACCAATGAGACGCATGCGCACGCCAGCAGTGCGTCCTGCTCTGGAGTGGCTGGCAGTTCACAGCTGGCACTTTGAGCACCTCCTGTAAATGCAAGTTGCTCTTTTTCTGGTAAATACATTTTTTGGCAGAATATTTTTTTCTGTATGTAGTCATCTGTCGATGTCCCCTAGATTACCTTATTTTAATATGGCTCTACATCTAGAAAAGTTTGTATTTTTATTTTAGTAGTTACTAAAATATGTTAGATTGTTAATCTCACATAATAATGCTGGGCTCTTTTTTAAATGATTTCCTTACAAACAGCAAAATTTTAAAACATATATAACTCATAGCCTCTTCCTTCCCACTTCTCTTTGTCCCTCTCTCTCTGTCTCTGTCTATCTCTCTCTGTTTCTCTCTCTGTCTCTCTGTCTCTATCTCTCTCTCTCTCCCACTCCCCTATGGCCCAATTTTACACACTACTGTTCTCTTTCCTTACTATGCTTATTTATTTTTCTTTTTGTCTACCTTTGTCCTCTTAAATAGGTCAAAATCCTGCCACTTGTTAGCTACCCTTTCACTCTATTGCAGATGAGGCAGTTAGAAATTTAAGGTATTCTGTGCTCTTTTCCTGCCTTTATAATAGATAAACCCAACATCGTCAGGACATAAGATGTTTACATTCTCTTCTGCCGGTCCTTGTAGCTACCTTTGACATTAGACCCACGGTGACTTGCATCCAGAGCTCATCAGTCGTCCACTAAGCTTTCCCCATCTTGCTTATTTGGTTGAGTCGGACACCCTAGTAGATCCCCAGCAGGTGTTCTGCGACAGTCCTGTCAATGTTCCTCAATATTTACAGCCTGCCTTCAGCCTTCAGCCTTGCAGTAGAGCTCAGCTATGTAAACCTGGCTTCGTATTTTCTTTTATTGAATTTCCTGGGGACCTTATTCTACTGACTCTTGACTTTGAATGTTAATGCAAAGAAGTACGGTGCCAATCTGATTGCAAGTCCTTCCAGGGATACTCCTGCCTAGCTGTGTAGGGTTTTTGCTTTACCTTTCAAGTCTAATTATGTTCTGGGATCTGCATCAGAACTGACACACTGTGTCATTTTTCTCTGAAACACTGTGTGCTATCTCGATATGTAAATTAAAATCTATATTGTGGCAAAGCTTTCATAAATTATATTTTTAAGCAGTTATTCCCTCTTTTAGTTTCCTTCTTTGTGGATCCCAATTATGCCTACATTGGGTCTCTCTTGCCTGCTTTCTCTACCTAGCACTTTCTCTGTGTTAAAGAATAATTTTTCAGGCCAGGGAGATAGCTCCATGGCACAAGTGCCTGCCTGGCAAGTGTAAAGTGGTGAGTTCAAACCCCAGTCTCACAAAAAAAAAAAAAGGATAATTTTTCAGCTTGATTGTTTTACTGTGGTACAATATACGTAACACTATTTTCAGGATCTTACAAGCACAGTGCAGTGGCAGTAGGTACCTCAGTAGTGGTATGCAACCATCACCACTAACCATCTCCAGAAATTTTTGCGGTACAAAATTAAAGCTCCGAGTCCACTGGACAATAACTTGCCCCTGCCTCCTGCCTCCCGTGACCCTGCCCTCCGTCCTCTTTCCATGCTCCTGACCCTCAGTCCTCAGATATTTGTCACTTAGCGCACTGTATTCCAGATTCATGTACATTTCTCCCCGTGTCAGAATTTCCTTCCCTACTCCAAGCTGAGCAACATTCTGCCATCTGGCTGGGTCACATTGCACTTAGCCGTTTATTTCCGTGGCAGACACTCGGGTGGCTCCCACCTTTCGCTTGAGTGAATAACACCTTTAGGAACACTGGTGTCCAAATGTAGTTAGGTCACTGGCTCCTGTGTTTCTACGTATACCCAGAAGTAGACCTGCTGGATGAAATGACAGTGTATGTTTAATCTTTTGAAGACCCTCCAGACTGTTTTCCACGGTGCTTCTGCATATTACAGTCCCACCAGGAATGCCTAAGAGTTCCAACTCCTCCATGTCCATGCTGTTTTTGAATTTTAAAAGAATAGCCATGGAGCCACCCTAGTGGATGAGAAACAATATCCCATTGTAGCTTTGACTTGCATTTCCCTAAAGATTAGGGACTCTGAGCATCTTTTCAGGTGTGTAGTGGCTTTTTATAAATCTTTAGAGAAACAGCTACTCAACTCCTTTACCCCTTTTTAATTTGGCGGGGTTTTTTGTTGCTATTGTTGATATTGTTGCTTTTCTTGCTGAGTTTTAGAGTGACATGAATATTAATCTCCTAACAAATGTAGGACTGCACATGTTTGCTCCCCTTCTATTCCATTCTACCTGCCTTTTAACTTCGGTGCTGGTATAATTGAGGTACAAAATGTTTTAATTTGGTGCAATGTAATTTTTCCATTGTTCTTTGGTTTCCTCTGCCTTTGGTATCATGTTCAAAAAGCCACTGCCAAGTCCAATGCCATGTCACTTTCCTCCCTCTTTCGTCTGAGAGTTTCATTATTTTAGCACCTATGTTTAGGACTGTACCCCACTCTGCACATGAAGGCCGAGGACAGTCCAGCTGTACACTTCTGCATCTGGAGAACCACTTTCCAGCAGTGCTTGTTAAGAAGACTTTTTCTTCATTGAATTGTCTTAGAATCATTGTAGAAAGTTATTTTTCAAAAGGAAAAAAATCAGGACTTCATAAACTCATAAAATAGACACATCTAAATTATTTCATTTAACTTATTATTGAATGATAAAAATTAAGACCTTACAACCAACTTAAAGACATAGTCAAATAACAGACATACATGAACCATGAAAAGAATATACAAATGTACATATATTTTTGTGGGGAAGATGGGGTAGGACATACATTATAGTTGATAATATAATAAATTATCAGGGGGCTGGTGAGATGGCTCAGCGGACTAACACACCTGCTTGGGCAAGCTTAGGCAACCGCAGGGACGGTGGTTCGATCCCCAGCACCACATGCTGTTCCAGCCCCACCCCCAGGGCAGGCTGAGCCAGCCATAACATAAATAAATAAACAAACAAATAAATAAAGTATCTGAGGTGTCTTTAAAAAAGAGAAATCATCAAGAGAGCTAGGGATGTAGCTCAGTAACACAGCACCCGCCTGGGAGGCTTGGGGTCAAGAATTCAACTCCTGGTACCAGACATAAAAGAAATTACCATGAATTGAGTGGCTTCAAATAGCAAATTTATCAGTTTGTTTTTTCAGAGGTCAGATGTCTAAGAGAGGTCGGCAGGGTCAGCCCCTCTCTCTGGTGGCTCTAGAGGAGAGTTTGTCCGTTTTTTTCTTCCAGTCTGCGAGGATGCCAGCACTCTGTGACACGCCTCCCCCCTCCAGCTTTGGCTTCTGTAGTGGCAGCCCTGGCCTTGGTTCTGAAGCCCACAACCTGAAAGAGAGAGAGCCTCGCTTGAGAGCATCTTATTGAGGCCGTAGCTGGCTGGTTCCAAGGCAGGAAGGCTCAGCACCAGGATCCCACAAGGGAGATCTGCTCTGGCCACGGCAGCTGGGAAGCAAAGGACAAAAGGAAGAGTCAGGGACATAAACCCTTCCAGGTCACAGCCCAAAACCCACCCCTTCTAACAAACTCTACCTCCTAACAGCAAGCCAGCTATAGTGCCGCCATGATGCTTGAGGGTTAGGGACCATTTAAGTCTAAACCCTACCACCGCCTTCTCTTCCACCAAGCCCTCCTGTCTCCCTCTTGTAAGCCTCTGTGATACACTGCAGTTTTCCACACAAAGGATTTCCTTATCTTAAGATCCCTAATGTAACCACATCACACCGGTTTTTTTGTTTTGTTTTGTTTTGTTTTGTTTTGTTTTGTTTGACATATAAAGTAACATATTTGAGGGTTACAGGGATTAAGGTGTGAACACCTTTTTTTAATCTGGTCTCACCCTGTTACTCAGGCTGGCCTCGAACTCACTGTGCAGCTGAGGGCTTCCCTGAACTCTGAGAGATCTTCCTACATCAGTTTCCAGCATGAGTGCTGGGATTACAGGCGCGCAGCACCACACTCAGCAGGGTGTGAACATTTTTGAAGTCCATGATGATGCCTATTACCATCAGTTATGCCTTTCACATGAAAGAATCTTAATCTGAATATCTATGGATTAAATCAGTTGTATTGCTAATAGTTACTTATGGTAGCACATGCCTATAATCCCAGCATTCAGGAGGCTGAAACAGGAGATCAATGCAAGTTGGATATCAGTCTGGCTACATAGTGAGTTCAATGCTAGCCTAAATTACATAGCAAATGTAATTCAGAGACCTTGTCTCAAGAAATCTATATCAACTAATTTACTTTAACAGATCCAACAGCAATCTAGGTGTTTCCAATGACGTAGGGGAATGAAATTCCCAACCTGAACGGTACCTGGGGTGAGTTTATGCTCTCTGAAACCAAAGGAACAATGGAGGTTAAGAACAGAATTTATTTATTGGGGAAAAGAAAGCTTCTGTCCAAGGTAGGAACAGACAGGGACTCTGAGTGGGCTGCCAAGGAATTTGCCTTTTCTAGAGATTTTTATAGAGCAAAACCATGAGGTGAGGTGGGTCTAAGGTGGGAAACCTGAGAACTTCCACTTGAGGTGGGCAAAACCATGGTCAACCAATAAGATTTCAAGCACAATTGCCCAGGTAGAATTGATTAAATCCAGGACCAAATGGGAAAGCGAGCCACACAGCAAGCAGGCATGAACACAGAACAGGGACTTTTCCTGCTGGGGGTTGGGTTGGTGACTCTTCGAGGCTTTTTCAAGGTGACTGATACCTATTTTTTTTTAAAGTTTATTTTATTTTGTTAATCCTCATGTATTTGTGTTATGGCCGGTTCAGCCTTGGGGGGGCGCAGCATGTGGGGCCTGGAATCGAGCCGCGGTCCCTGCAGTGAGCCTAAACTTTCTGACGCACGCACTTTAGACCGCTGAGCCATCTCACCAGCCTGTGACTGATACCTATTTAGAATATCAATCCTGATGCCCATCCCTAGGGTGGTGGGTGTATTTGTTGACTTTTTTTAAGGATGATTTATTTCAGCTCCTGGTCTGTAGAAATTCAGCCCGTAGTCAGCTGGCTCCAAGGCAAGGCGACATGGCAGAGGAGGAACAGCCCACGGCAGGGCAGGCGGAAGACAGTGCAGCAGCAGCAGCAGCTTGCTCACTCTTGTCCTGAGGCCTGGCCCACGGCAGGAGGGTGTATCTCTCCCTAAGTTGCAAGGTATCACCTCCTGCATTGTCTCGTCAGAAGTCTGGCCCTGCCCCACTGCCTATAATGTTTCTACCCCACTTGGCTGCCCACAGCACGGGGGTGGTGCGTCAGAGCTGTGGCTCTCACCTCCAGCCAGCTGACTTTAAGGAGGGGACGTCATCCTCAGTAACCTGAGCGGGCACCGTCAGTGGCTCAAAAGGTCTACGAGTCAGGCTAAGGCTTGCCAAGGAAGACAAAATTCCATATGAGGGACTGAAGTGTTCTGCTCAAGAGTTCCAGCTCGGCCTTCCAGGTGGCCTGCAGCGGGGGCTTCAGACTCGCCGCGCCCTCAGCAGAGCCAAGTCTGCAGTAAATCCCGTTCTGTTTTCCAGGGAATCCCCACCTGCACCCTGCATAACAAGTGTGGGCCTCTCCTTCCCTCTGCAGCAACTGCCTCGCCACCAGGGCACCTCCTGGGCCCCCTGTGCCAGCCTTGCCATTGCCCAGGCCAGAAGGCAGGTCTGACCAGCCTGCATCCTGTCATTCCTCTGTCCAGGCCGGCCAGCCGCCTGCGTGGCCTCTGAGAGGCCTGCCTCCCCATTCATTAAAGGCCTCTTGGAGTCCCAGCCCCAGGCCCCTGGGCCCTCTGAAGACCAGGCCTCTAGCCCAGCCCCAGGCATGCAGCGCAGCCTCTGTCTGCATCAGCACCAAGCATCCCAGTTGGCCCAAGGGTGGGGGTTTCGCTCAACCCCTGTCCAAGGCAGTAAGTGCTCAGTATCCGCCTGCACACCGGCTTCACAGCGCGGTTTGCTGTTCTCCTCCCTCCTTCCCTCTAACGGATCATCACGTGGAACCGAGGAAGAATTAGTTTGGGGGCTTAACAATGGGAATTTCATTGTCTCTGTAATTTAACAGCAGGCGATTAGGGAAAGACTATGTTTCCCCTTAAGAAAACAAAAATCTAGTGCATAGTATTGAACTGAGGTTTTAGTTTGATTGTTTCCCAGTGGTGCTCGATTCCAAAATACATTCTGCTGGTCGTCGATTCTTCAGTATGTCTAAGCAGAATCTAGGGCTACATCTGCCCCTTCCACAGGCCCCTGCCACCGCCTGTGTGGCCACCACGCGTGGCCCGTCCAGCATCCTGCCCAGCAGGGCCAAGTCCCTGACCCCAAAGCGCTCTTTCCCTGCATGGAATTCTGCCAGGTACTGGCTCCTTAGGTAAAGCCCTCGGTGCCCTACAGCCACACCGAGGTCGAGGGCGAGGGCTAGGTCCGTTGTCCCCAGGACTTAGGACTCCGCACACGCACCCTGCCCCCCTCCTTCCCCTCTGAGATGAAGTCCGTTTTCTCGGAGCCCAGAACTTTCCAGATCGCTCATGCAGACCAGGCTCAGGAGGGAGTAACAGAACAGATCCAACGCTCCAGCTTCCCAGCCGCGGAGCAGGTGCACCAACACCACCTGGCTGCCGTTGCCATAGGAACCGCGCCGCGTCTCTGGGCTGCAGACGCGCCGGCTAGGCCACCTAGGGACGCTGGCTTGCTTCTCTCAGCCTCACAGCCCCTCCTCGAGCTATCTCGGACACCATCTCGCCCTCTACCGACCGACTGCCTCTCCTTCGGAGGCGGGAAGCTGTGCAAAGTCGGAGGCGCCTGCTGCAAATGGCCCCCACAGGGCCGCGATCACCTCTGAGTGACAATGCTGAGGACACTCTTGAAGAACCAAGTGGGAGGGGCTGGGGAGATAGCTCCGTGGCACAAGTGCCTGCCTGGCAAGTGCAAGGACGTGAGTTCGAACCCTGGTTCTGCAAAAAAAAAAGAGTGGAACGACCCTCATGGGCTGGGTTGTCTTTTCCCCTGCTAAGCAGCCACCCTCCACATGCACTGGCACTGGCAAGCCAGGCGGGAAGTACAACACAGAAGCTCACGGCCTGCAGCCTGCGCCTGCGCGGCTACTGGAATTAAACCCTGAACCCCAGCCCCAGCCAGCCTGCCCTCGCACAGCCCATCCAACATTTGGGGCTCCCCGTCAGAAATGACATCGCTCAAGTACAACATGCTGTCTATTTAGCAGCGACTTCACTTATGCTTATAGAAACTGGAGTAATAACACGCCTCCCTCTCCAAAGAAACCCGCCTTCTTCAGGGAAAAGGTTCAGGTGCTTATTACTCGGTGCTAGAAGATAAGACAGCATTGGAATTACTCTCATCCAGAACAAGAGACTCTTGCAGACACGGCTGGGGAGGAGGGGGACATGAGGAGACAGGTACATGCCACCAAAATTCTCGATGACTGCCCTTCGACCCAGCAGTCCCACATCAGCAGATCCATTCTACAGATCTCCCTGCTGGAAAGCAAAGGGCAGCTGGACCAGGAGCCAGGCCCAGCACACAGCGAGGCAGATGGACATCTCCCTTTTAGGGAAAGGAAAATAAAAATCTACCCTCATGCATAATTACATAAAGAAACACTAGAAAGGCACCCCGGACTCCACTTTTTGGCAGTGCCCAGGACAGAGCTCAGGGCCTCCTCCATGCCAGGCAGGCGCTCTGCCCTGAGCTACACCACGACTCAGCGTCATTTTGATTGTTGAACATACAACGAATCTTCCGCTGAGCAATCAATCATAATCTTTTCAGAAATTACACTTAGACAAACAAAACATTTTCAATTCGGTGCCTCACACAAGCGGGCAAGGTTGGGCTCACTTGCGGGATGACAGTGCACGCTGCGTGGGGCCTCCCCGGCCTGCGCTGCAGGAAGCGTCTGCGGGCGCGGCATTGACCGGTTCTGTGTGTCTTTAGGATCGAGCCCAGAGTAGGGACTCAGTGACTGTTTACCGAGAGGAAGGCTGTTGTTTCATGAAAACTGACAGCCACACGCAAAAATGCCACGTCAGGCCCTAGCCCATACCTGCTGACTGACAGGTATCACCATAGTAATGAGGCTGCGGAAGCAACAGCCTTGCGTGTGCTGCCCGCAGCAGCCTGGCCGCCTCAGTGGAAGGGGGGGGGGGGTTGGGCACGGCCTTCTTAGGGGGTAACGTTTTATTCATTTTAGCAGCAAATGGTGGAAATGTTTAAATATGCATCTTCCCTGAACCTCTAGCTGAATTATAGGAGACTGGGTTTTCTTGCCATTTTTTTTTTCCTTTGCTGATTAGAAGAAAAAAACAGGAAATGAAATCTGGTTTATATATAATTTGTCACACATGTAACATATCCAACTTTGTAAGCACTCCAAGTTTTCATTAACTCTGCTGAAATATATTTACATTAAGAATCTCTCAGCCCTAATGTCGTTAGTTTCAAACTTCCAAACTTAGTTGTTTTGCTCAAAATGCAGATTAGAGCCAGATGGAGGTCCAAGCACCCCACGTGACCTCCCTTCCGGCCCAAACCTCACAAGTGGCAGAGAAGTCTTCTCCATGTGGAGGAAGTACAAAGGCCGAGAAGGGAGAAGGAAGGCAAATCCGACCGTTAGGAGGAGGCAGGAGCGGCCCTGTCACTGGACAACACCCCTTGCACCCCGCCCAAGCCTGCAGCGAGTGGGCACATCACCCAGCGAGGGGAGCAGCGCGCCCGGGACCACAACACCTGCCCCCAAAGGACAGGACGAGGAGCTCCTCAGCACAGGAGCAGAGAGCCGGCCCCTGCCCAGGAGTCAGCGAGGTGGCGGAGCAAGGACAGAGGCAGTGCTGCAATATTAAGTACCAAGTTAGCATATGACCAAGACCCGCAAGCACTTTTGAAAGCCAGTACAGTGATAAGACATCGCACCTGGTGTCAGAGCACTGTAACCAAGGATATTAATAGTGAAAATTAAAGCAGGAGAGAGAGAGAAAGGGGGAGAGAGAGACAGAGACAGAAGAGAGAAGAGACAGAGAGAGCTATAGAAACCGAGAAAAAGAGAGACAGAAACAGAGAGAAAGACAGAGTGAGAGAGAGAGTAAGAGAGAGACAGAAGAGTTTTTTCAGAGCTGGAGACTGAGCCCAAGGCCTGTGCATGCTAGGCGAGTCCTCCAGTACTGAGCTATACCCCAGCCCCTCATTTTTAAATTTCACCCACAGTCTCACTAAGTTGCCTAGGCTGGCCTTGAATGTATAATCCTCCTGCCTCAGCCTCTAGAGTGGCTGGGATTATGAGAACATACCTCCACTCCAAATAATAGTTATCCTTACTGTTTTCTAAGAAACAATAGAGTATATTTCACCCATAAAAGTTAACTGTAAGTAGTACAAACTACAGATGAACTTTTCAAATGCAATAAATGGGATGACCAGCAAGGTAAACACTATTTGGTAACACGGGATTAATGGCACAGAGGATCAAGCCTGGGGAGTCACCTAAAATGCATGCGTAAAAAAGCAAAGACATACACGGCTTCCAGAGTCACCAGACACAGAGAGCAGACCCAGAAACTCAGTGTCAGTGCAACAGAAGCTCCAAAAGGAAAGGACAGGTCAAATGGGGCTGAGAAGGCACTGAAAGCCCCAGTGGGGCGGTGGCCTGGGCTGGCCCCCAAGAGGGACACGGACACCCACCTTCCAGCCGGCAGGGCTCCTTCAGGACCAGGCCGAGTGAGCAAAAGCAAGACAGAATTTTCTAAGCTGCTGGCAGATTTGGAGCACAAAGGTAAAAGGAAAAATTCCACCCACTTCCAGAAAGAGAAAACAGTTTATCACAATGGAGTGACAGCCAGCTTGACAGCAGATTTATCACCAGATCTGAATGCTAAAAGTTAATAATTTCACTAACATTCTAAAGGAAAAAAATACTGTTAGCTCAGGTTCTGGTACCCAGCCAAACTAGCCCTTACATGCAGGTGCAGCTAGAGACGTTTTAAGAGACAACTGGTTCAAAACCCTGGAGGCACAAAAAACAGTACTAAGAATCAACAAATGGGATCGCATCTGACCAAAACATTTCTATATGGCAAAAGAGACAACTGAGAGAAGAGACAGTCTACAGAATGGAAAAAATTTCCAGCGACTCCTCAGAGGACTAATGCCTAGAATATATGAAGAACTCAGAAATTAAACTTTATTTATGTTGTGGCTGGCTCAGCCTGTCCTGGGGGTGAGGCTTGCGAAGCATGTGGTGCCAGGGATCAAACTACAGTTTTTGCAGTTGCCTGAGCAGGCACTTCAGACCACTGAGCTACCTCGCCAGCCCCATGAACTCAGAAAATTAGACCCTCCCAATGAAAGGTCAAACCTGGATGGCTGAACCCATGCAGTACCAGACCAGACACACTGACAAGAGTGAAGCAGGTTTATTGGAAATGCAGACCAAGGCAGCACCAGACAGAAAGAGGGCAGGAGACTCTATAGGGTCTTTCAGGAAGAGTAACCGAGGGCAGCCAGGTAACAACCAGATCATGGGTTTCAGCGCAGGCTGGAACAGCCAGATTAGGTGGGCATCATTTGTCTTTCTTTTTAATTTTGTTTATGCCAGAGGGGCTAAGTTGAGACCAACATGGGTCAAGGGGAAGTGAATTGAGACCAGAGTACTAGGTGGGGCAGGGTTGGGATTGGGGTTGGGTAGGTTACCTAGGAAACCAAGAGGGGACATGTTTGGGGCAAGGTTCCCCGAGAAACTGAGTCCTGACCTATCGCCCAAAGGAACAAAAGGCCCAGGGGAAATGCGGGAGGGCAAAATGATGGACGCTGGTAGGGAGCACCCATGGGCGCTGAACGCATGAAGAAGCGCTCTGCACTGTTGACCATTTGAGAAACGCAAGTTAAAACAGCACTGAGAGGCCATCGTACTCCAGAAAGAGCAGCTGTCATCGAGAAATCAAACAATGGCGGTTACGTCGGTGCCCCCCTACTATCCCAGCACTCAAGAGGCCGAAGCCGATAATCACCTCAAGTTTGATGCCAGCTTAGACTGCCTGGCGAGTTCAAGCCAGGTTGGACTACGGAGCAAGACCCTGTCTCAAAGAAAAAAGAGAGAAAGAGAGAAGAAAGACAAAATAATAAACACTGGAGAGGCAGAGTTGGGCTGGCGGGGCCTTCTGCATTGCTGGTGGAAGTATAAACTAATTCAACTCGTATGAAAATCAGTATGGAGAGTCTCAAAAAACCAAAACTAGAAATTCCGTTTGACCTAACTACAATATTTCCCTTCTGCATACCTTTCTAAAAGACACAGATACCAGCTGGGCATGGTGGCGCACGCCTATAATCCCAGCAACTCAGGGGGCTGAGCCAGGAGGATCGATGTGAGTTCAGGACCAGCCTGGGATACGAAGTGAGCTCATGGCCAGCTTGAACTGCATAGCAAGACCCTGTCTCAAAAAGACAAAAAAAAAAAAAAAAAAGTGACAGTGACACATGGGCACCCATGCTCACAGGAGCACAGTTCGCAATACCTAAATCTCGCAAGCAGCCTGAAAGCCACGAACAGATGAGTGATTAAGGAAAATGTGGTATCCACACAGCAGAGCCCTGCTCTGTCATAAAGACAGATAAGAAGCAAGTGAGTTAGAAGAAAAGGGACGCATCTCAAGACCATGGTGTTAGGCAAAAGAAGTCGGACGCATGCGCATAAGCATCGTGTGGTTTCTCTCATGTAAGAAGCCCAGCATACAAATAAACAGCAAGATAGAGAGAGATAACAGGGGGTGGGGAGGCAGGTCTTTCTCTGGGGATATAGCTCAACCCAAGACCCTGGGCTCAATCCCCAACCCTGAACAAAAACAATGTGTTCCAGCTTGTGTCCAGACGTCCCCACAAAGCCCCACGCTCTCAGTGTTGGCTGGACCCGGGGTGTGATGCTGGGGTACTAAGTTAGCCACAGTTCGAGGTGTGGATAATGAGAAGGCGCTCGGGGTGGGTAGCCCCACCTAAAGGCTTGTAGCCTGAAGGGACTAAAAGGCAAGGGGAAGCTCGCCCTGCTGCTCCCTGCCCTTCTGCTTCCCACTCGCTCGGCCGTGGGCCGCTTCCCTTCTGCCCCCCGCCATGCTGCCCCACTTGGAGCAGCCCACTGTGGACTGGCACCTCCACAAACCGAGAGCTGGAATGAACCTGTCGTCCTCCACCGGGTGGGCACTGGGTTTGTTGCCCTAGTGCTGAGAAAGTGACCAAGACAGTAAGCCAAAGCAATAATGATGAGCACTACTAGACTGCATCTTCAGTGTCCTCTTCACAAAAGACAAATGGGAGGTGACACGCATATTAATCAGTTGGCCATGCCGCAATGTGTGCTTATTTCACCATGCTATCCACTGTTATGCACTGTAATGTATGCATTTTTTAAATTTATATTATGGCTGGCCCAGCCTGCCCTGGGGGTGGGGAAGGCACAGCATGTGGTACCGGGGATTGAACCGCGGTCCCTGCAGTTGCCTAAGCTTGCCTAAGCAATCGCTGTAGACTGCTGAGCCATCTCGCCGGCCTTATATATGCATTTCTATTTATTAATTCAGAACAAATTTTTAAAAGAATTCAAATTGACAAAGAAAAGAATTCAAATTGCTGAAAATATTGAAATTTTTACAATGCTTAAATTAAAACATATGATTTACGTTAACATAATATTTTTATAAAAAGTAACTGCATTCTAAAAAGTGGCAGCAGCATGGCACGGTTACATTTGCAAGTCTCCAAGGACACGCGCAGCTTAGTGGAAGGGAGCTGTGGTCCCACGTTGCTGCAGCCTCCACGCTGCTGCAGAGCCATGCACCTTGTGGCCTGGAAACTTGCACCGCGTAACAGGGAGGAGCGAGGGGCAGGCCAGCAACATCTCTGTATTATTGGGAAAGTAGCTTCGGCGACACTTTGAAAACTACTGATAGGCAATATAATCACAACTACATAAAAATGGATGCATAAAAATTCCTAAGTAAGTGTCACAATGCCACTTAGTGGCACTTTAGATTATTACAACTTGCCAGACGTGTGCATGTGACATTATGCTTGCAGGTGGAGTGTGTGTGCGCGCATATGGCACGTATGTGCAAGCATGTGTGGACATGACGTGTGCATGTGGTGTGACATAGATGTGTGCATGCAGTGCCTGAGCATGCATGTCACATAAGTCCATCTATGTGCTCCACGCATGTGTTGCCCTGGGCCACATGTACAGGTGGTATACTACAAGTGCAAGCAATGCGTGTGTGTTTGTAGGAACAAGGAAGACATGTGTAGTGTGTGCATTCATATATCTGGATATATTGTAATGTGGTGTTGATGTGTGTGTGCATGTGTTAAACGTGTGTGGCATGTTGCATGACGTGTGTACCGCTGTAGGCTTATGCATGTGCGTTCATTGTGTGTGCTGTTGATGCGTCGTTGGGGGTTGTGGGCTACGTTTAGGGCTTGTACAGAAAGGAAAGGATTAACTTTTCACCACTCTCTGCATCGGCACCTGCCCTCTGCTAAGCCTATTAGCATTCAGAACAAGGCTGTGAACTCCCCTCAGGAGCAGGCAGGCACCGGTCCTCAGGTGATCTTCCTCCCCCCAGCTTCCCGCCTTGGGCAGTGCTTCTGCCTTCTCAGGGGCTGCGTGGTGGACCCAGGACCTCAACTGAGTCCTCTGAACAACATAACTTTAATAATCCTGCACTAATGTGTAAAAATTAACACTAGGTGTTAAAGACCACTGTAACAACATTAATTGTAACATTAAGTGTAATGTTATAACATTAAGCATAACATTATAATACTAATGATATAAACATTAAAATGTTGTAAAAATCCTCTAGGGCCAGGAATATAGCTCAACTGCACAGTGCCTGCCTGGTAAGCACAAAGTCCCGAGTTCAATTCCCAATACAAAAAAAAAACCCTAAAATCTAAAGATCACCAAGATGCTATAATTAAAAATATATATA
>PVKN010015423.1:7838-18735 GCA_004027915.1 Capromys pilorides | reverse complement strand
AAAAAAAAAATTGCATTTGGAAAATTCCTGATTAGAGGAAGACATTGGACATTTTGCTAATATTTGTCAGCCAGTTATATATCTCTGTGAAAGCATCCTTAACCTGTTTGTCACTTAGAATATTTGTCAGGGAGATAGCTCAGTAGCATAAGTGCCTGTCTGGCAAGCACAAGGTCCTGAGTTTGGGTCCCAGTACCAAAAACAATTAGCATGTTTAGCATTTTCATATTTTTTAATGTGTTTGATACAGGGTCTTACTGCGCATTTTGTTATAAATTACATAGTGATCCTCCTGTTTTCAGCCTCACAGTGCTGGGATTATAGGTGTGCACCACCACACCTAGACTTAGTTGTGGCTCAGTGTGCCCCAGGCATGGAGTTGGCATGACATGTGGTGCTGGGTATCAAACCCTGGTCCCTGCAATTGCGTAGGCAGGTGCTTAGTGCACTGAGCCATCTTGCCGGCCCAGCACATTCATATTAATCTGTAAAATAGCAAGTATATTCCTTTGTTATAAATTGCAAAAATTTTAAATAACTGACAGAGTAATCCAGTGATCTGGAGTGCCACATTTATTATAGATAAAAATGTTTTTACTATTTGAGTCTGCTTCTATTTCATTAATTTCTTTATACTGGAATTAGCTCCATTTTAATAGAATATTTTAACTTGAAAGTACATTTTATTTTATTATTATTTTTTCTCTCTCTCACTTTATGTATTTGATACAGGGTCTCACTATGCAGTTTGAGCTCATAGTGATCCTCCTGTCTCAGCCTCCTCAGTGCTGGGATTACAGGCATGCACCACAGCACCAGGGACAGAACTGGGGCCATGTGCTTGCCAGGCAGGCACTTAGATGACCAAGCTATCTCTCCTGCCCTAATTTGTTGAGCTTTGATAGGTGTATGGACAGATGAAACCACTCAGTCAAGGTACCTAATATTTCCATTACCCTCTGAATTTTTTGGTCTTTCGCACTTCTTTCTCTCCATTTCTGTCCCCTGTCACTAATGTGCTTTCTGTTACTATAGATTTAGTTTTCATTTTTTGGAATATTGTGTAAATGGAATCACAGAACAATACTGTTTTATTTCTTGATTTCTTTAACCCTGCATAATGGTTAGTACTTTATTCATGGGTGATGCACAAATGTAATTCCAGCTACTCAGGAGGCTGGGGCAGAAGATCCTGATTTTAAGGCCAGGGGCCCAGCCAAATAGCTCAGAGGATTGAAGTGCCTACAAGCAGGCACGGGGATTGGGGATTTGATCCCTAGGTCTGCCATGCTGCCCCCACCCCTCGGGTGCACTGAAACAGCAATTGAAATTGGGTGTGGTGACGTGCGCTGTAATTCCAGCTCTTGGGAGGCTCTGTAAACAGGCGGATTACTACGAGTCCGATCTAGTAGTGAGACCTGAACACCGTGTAGACCCTTCCCTAAAATACAAAATAAATAAATAACCATATATCTTTGAGGACTTTCAGGTTAGCTCAATGGTTTAAGAACCTGCATGGGCAATCCCATTCAGGCACAGGGGATGGCAGTTCGAATCCCACCCCCACCCTTGAGGTGGCCTGAGCCAGCTTAAAAAAAAATACAAAAAAAAACCACAAAACAAACCCCAACAAAACACCTTCTGATTTCAAGGCCAGCCTGAACAGTACAGCAAGAACTTGTTACAAAGAGCAGGTTCATTCATGATTTTGCATGTATCAATAATTTGTTCCTTTTTAAAGTGAGAAATATTCTGTTGTACATATATACCACACTTTTTTTTTTCTTTTTGTGGGACCAGGGTTTGAACTCATGACCTTGCACTTGCCAGTCAGGCACTTGTGCCACGGAGCTATCTCCCTAGCCCCTCCACACTTTTTTGAGATGAGATCTCACTATGCTGTTCAGGTTGGTCTTGAACTAATTATGTACTCCAGGTGGCCTTGAACTCAAGGTGATCCTCCTGCCTCAGCCTCCTGAGTGCTGGCATTATAGCATGTACCACCATCCCAGCATACATATACCACACTTTTTTTTTTTAAACTTTATGTTATGGCCGGTTCAGCCTGCCTTGCAGGTGAGGCTGGTGCAGCATGTGGTGCCAGAGATCAAACCGTGGTCCCTGCAGTTGCCTAAGCAGGCGCTTTAGACCACTGAGCTATCTCGCTGGCCCTATACCACACTTTTTAAGTCCATTCCTTTTTTAGTTTTTTTTTCACCCATTTGTTCATTATAAATTGCCATGAACATTCATGTGCAGATATTTATGTGGACATATTATATTTTTTGAGGTACTGGGGGTCGACCTCGGAACCTTGCGCTTGCCAGACAAGCACCTATGCCGCTGAGCTATCTCCCTGGCTGGATATATATTTTTATTCCTCTTGCATAAATATCCAAGAGTAGAATAGCTGGGTCTTAAGGTAGGTTTATGTTTAATTTTTTAAAGAAATTGTCAATGTGTTTTCTAAAGTGTCATATTTTATATTTTCCAAATATAATTAAATATATTTAGTTTTTTGAACTGCATTATTCACAGACAGACTACATCTAGTTGTCTGCTTCTTCTTTTTTGCAGGACTGGGATTTGAACTCACAACCTTGCACATGCCAGGCAGGCACTTGTGCCACAGAGCTATCTTCCTGGCCACTAATTGTCTCCTTCTAATCAGCTATGATTTAGGCAGGACTTCTATCATTTTTCTTATTTTTATTGATTGCTCATGTTTTAGAGTAAACACATACTTTTATTAACTAGTTGCAATTTTTAACGATCTAGATATTTTTACATCAGAAAGTATGTAAAAGACTTAGTTTCACCTGTCAATCCATTGAAACACCACATAATATGAAGTTTACCCTCTGACCAAATTTTTAAGTGTACAGCACAGCTTTTTAAACTGTAAGCACGTTGCTATACATCAGATTCTACAGAACTGTTTTTATAAATCAGTTTTAGGAATTACCTGGAATGGAACTTAGGATCTTGCGCTTGCCAGGCAGGCACTGCGCTGCTGAGCTATCTCCCTGGCCCCTTTGCAGATCAGTTTAAACAGTACAATTTGAAATAAACAGATGCATAACACTAGACATTTTCTTTTTTTTCCCCTGTATTTTAATTCTGGCTCCTCTATGAAGAGATCTTAGACAAATGACCTCTCTTTGGGTATAATAATATATACTTTGTAGGGTTGTTATTGGGATGAAGTGAGAGGAAAAGGATAGAGCATTGCTTAGTGTTTAGTATAAGCATCAATCACGGTTACTTTTTTTGCTTTCTTTCAAGGGAAGAATGAAAATTGAAAAGCAGCTACCTTTTATTCAGATTCTATCTTCAGTATTTTATTTATTTATTTCTGGTACTGGGGATCAAACTCAGGACCTTGTGCTTGCCAGGCTGGTGCTTATACCACTGAGCTGTATCCCTTGCCCCCTATCTTCAGTATTCAAAAGAAATATGTTCTATTTATAAGTACAGTGCAGGTCTGGAGAGATAGCTTGGTGATCTACACACCTGCTTGGCAAACACAAGGACCTAGGTTTGATCCCCAGTACTGCATTCTGTGCCAGCACTGTGCTGAGCCAGCCACTGAAACTGGGCATGGTGATGCCCTTTAATCTCAGTGCTGGGGAGGCTGAGGCAAGAGGATCATTATGAGTCTGAGCTGCATAGTGAGATCCTGTACCAGATAAAAAATGTAAATTCAGTGTAGTTATTTAATTACATATAGATTCATTATGCACAACTCAATATTCAGAGCTTTTTATTGGTTTTTTGTTTGTTTGATTGGTCTTTTGGTTGTTTCTCTACAGTTGAAGTGCTCCCAGGGCATCAAACAGAAAAGAGCTTTCTTTTTTTAAAAAAATTTCAGATTATTTTTGAGACAGGGTCTCATTATATAATTCAGGCTGGCTTTGAACTCACTAAGTAGCCCAGGCTTGCCTAAAACTCACAGAAATCCTCCTGCTTGAGCCTCCCAAGTGCTGGGATTTACAGGTGTTCACCACCATGCCTGGCTAGAAAAGATGTTTTCTGATGATGGATCTCTAAGGGATTTGGGAGCCTGAAAATTTCAGCATTGTGTTATGCCGTAGAAAGAACAGACAGGGGCTAGCAAGATGGTTCAGTGGTCTAAAGTGCCTGCTTAGGAAAGCGTAGGCAACCACAGGGACCGTGGTTCAATCCCCAGCACCACATGCTGCATCTGCTCCACCCCAGGGCAGGCTGAGCCAGCCATAATCAATCAATCAATCAATCAATCAATCAATCAATCAATCAATCAATCAGCTTCTTTAAAAAAAAAAAGAACAGAGGGGTAAGTTAAGATTCCACTTTGGCAAATCACTGTGCTTCCAGACTGTAAAATGCAACTGATTACCCATAACCTTTACACCCTCTAGAACTGACAGAAGTCCAAAATGAGCTAAGTACTTTATGTCAGGTATAGCAGAAACAGAGTGACTTTTGTTTTGGCTAGAATCACAGGACTTTAACCCATAATGTGCCTTACAAGTACAATGCTATTAGGGAAATAAATGGTTAAGATTTCCTGGAATCTCATAACATGTTTTCAAGAACTCATTTAGCTGTAAGTATTCCTTCATTTCTCAAGTGAGGTTTTACCCTGTTAAAACCTCATTAATGTATTAAAATTTTCTTTTCCAGGGTTGTTTACAAATTGATCCTGGTGAGAGGATATCATGTACTGATCTTTTGAATTATGAATATTTTACTAGAGATGGATTTGTTGAAAAGTAAGTATTTTAGTGGATGTGACCTTAAATTTTTTTTCTGTGTGTGTGTTTGTTTGAGACAGGGTGTGCCATGTAGTCTAGGCTGTCCTTGAACTCTAAGCAATACTCCTGCCTCAGTATCCCAAGTACTAGGATTATAGTCATGTACTACCATGCCTGGCCCTTTTTAAAGTTCTATACTGAGAAATTTTATTATGAAGATATTGCTACATAAGTTAATGTTATGTGACAGAAATATTAAATTTAACAAAATCTTATTGAATTATTGTATGACATATTGACTAGATATGTGGCCAACAAAGTTATTATGGATCAAAATTCTAACAAAAATGCAGCTAACGTTCATTATATAGTTAGTTACAATGTCTTAGATAGTGTTGTAATCAGAATTGGCAAGAAAAGCTATACAGGACACATAATTCATAGGATTATTTTTTAATAGTCACTCAAAGAGTCATATAAACAAGTGCAGGAAATATGTCTACACACCAAAGATCCAAAGAATACAACTGAGGGCCTGGATCCCACAGCAATGTGCTGTATTAGTCCAGCTAAAGACCTAGAACTTATCACAGTACCTCACAAAATCTTTCATTGATTTGCCCTGAGAAGGCCCAAAGGTCAGTGGTGGAAGCTGGAAAGTCTGTGCCAGCAGGCTGTGGGATCTGCACTGGAGCCAGGAAGCTACGCGCGGAGTAAGGACCAGAGCTCCCTGGAAGGTGCCGCAGCCGTCCTCAGTGACAACAGGGTCCTGAGCTCCTCTAATGAGAGCAGCCAAGTTCATATCAGGAAAGCCACCATGATAGGCTTCTTCAGGAGAACCAACAGCGCACCATCCTCCCCTCCAGTTCTCCTTTCACGCTGTTGGCAACAGTCCTCAGGCGGCCTTTCCACACCTAGCACCACGCAGACTCAGTTCATACCCATGTTTGTTTATTTATGGATTGAACTCAGGCCCTTGCTCTTGCCAGGCAAGCGCTTATTCTACTAAGCGGTCTCCCCAGCCCCTAACACTGATTCAGTTTTAGCTGAGCATTACGGTTGCCCTCCAGTTGTCAATCTACCACAAGTAGTATGCTAAGTTTTCTATTCTACGGTTTCACTTTCTATATAGACCAGAAAAAAAAATTAAATAATCAAATGCTTTTTAGACTTTGGGGCCTCTGACTCATAAATTAATATGGTTTTCCTCTTTTGATAGCCTCCCCATCTATGTATTGTAGTTAGCCCTTACCAGATTATTTTTTCTTTCTTTATTATCTGTTTTTTTTTTTTTGTAGGACTGGGGTTCGAACTCACGACCTTGTACTTGCCAGGCAGGCACTGTGCCATGGAGCTATCTCCCTAACTCTTCTTTATTATCAGCTATAGTGCCTGTTATATAATCTGACCCACTAAATTGACAGTTTTCTGAAGACAGAGGCCGCATTTCCACCTATCTGTGTCCCAGTTGTCTGACATGTTGAGCATATAGGATACCTTGACAATTTACATTTATTATTATTATTTTTATTTTATTTTTTTGCGGTAGTAGAGAGTGAACTTAGGACCCTGCACTTGCCAGGCAAGTGCTTATTCTACTGAGCTATCTCCCTGGTCTGACAATTTACATTTATTAATCAACAGTATTTCTAGAAAACATCACTTTAAATTTGGGTTTTGAAGGAAGCAGGAAACATTTCCTATTAATTGCAGAATCATTTAGTTGGTATTGTAGATATTAAGTCAGACTCATCTGACTAAAGGTGATGGAGTTAAGGTCAGTTATGCAGAAGTCTGGAAGATACAGTTGGAGGTAGACTTCAACAGAAAAAAAAGGCAATGCAAAGAGAATCCTTGAGGATAACTAGAACTTCATGTATTTCAACAGTTTTTACTCTAAAAGCAAAAAAGAGGACATACATTGACCAAAGTTCCATTGATGAGAAGTATCATTAATTGCATGAGTAAGTTGTTTCATTCCAATTGTATGCAAACTAAAATGACTTCTCTAGAGTATTTAAATATAGCATGGGGATTTTTCTATTATGGGGGTGAATGTTTCTTGAGTTCAAATTATGAGCTTTTCTTTTTGGCCAGCTCAGCCTTCTCTGAGGGTGGGGCTGGCACAGCACAAGGTGCTGAGGATCGAACTGTGGTTCCCTGCCCTGCCTAAGCTTGCCTAAGCAGACACTTTAGACCACTGAGTTATTTTTCTGGCCCTAAGTTCAAATTATGGAACCTTCAGAAAACATTAGAATGAGACTTCTTCCTTTCTTTTGGAGTCATTATTTGGGGCGAGGGGTGAGGCAGGTTCTCACTGTGAAGTTCAGACTGGCCTTGAACTTGGCATGTAGCTCAGGCTAGCCTGGAACTCAGAACAGTCCTCCTGCCTCAGCCTCCCAAATGCTGGAAGTATAGGCCTGTGCCACCATGGCTGTTCTTCCTTTCTTTTGTGGACCTTCTGAACTGCAAGAGTTTTAGCAGAAGTGTGACGTGTTCTCAGTTAGCGAGACTAACCACATTTGGTTCTCCATTTTCTTCATCTCTGCACATTGTCCATTATAGTCACATATGCTGCTTAGCACTAATGAGGGTAGATGGGATAGGGAAGTATTCATTAATGGAGTGGGTTTTTTTTTTGTCTTTTTGAGACAGGGTCTCACTATGCAGTTTGTTTATTTATTTATCTATTTATCTATTTATTTATTTATTTATTTATTTATTTATTTATTTATTGTGGAACCAAGGATTGAGCTCAGACCCTTGCATTTGCCAGGAAAGCACTTATTCTACTGAGCTATCTCCCCAGCCCCCTCACTATGCTGTTTCAACTGACCTTGAGCTCACTTTGTAGCCCAAACTTGTTTCGAACTCACGATGATCCTCCTGCCTCAGCCTCCTGAGTGCTGGGATTACAAGCATGCGCCATGGAGTGGTAGTTTAACACTTCCTCAAACTGCGAGCAGTGGCTGCTTCCATGAGGGGGAACTTTGTGATTCAGGAAAGACTGTGAAGGAGACTCCTAAGGCTAGACTTCGGAATTTTGAACTATACGAACAGACTTTCTCTTAAAAAATAAGTAACTTGTGTTTTCTGCTGGTGGACACTGCAAAGGAAGCATAATCAGTCTCCCTTCCGACTGCCATCATGTCTAAGTCAGAGTCTCCCAAGGAGCACAAACAGCTACAGAAACTCATCAGGGGCTGAGTTTTGAAACAACTGATGAGAGTCTGAGGAGCCATTCTGAGCAATGGGGAACACTCACAAACTGTGTGGTAATGAGAGACACAAACCCCAAGCGTTCCAGGGGCTTTGAGTTTGTCACTTACACCACTGTGGAGGAGGTGGATGCAGCCATGAATGCAAGGCCACACGGAATGGACAGAAGAGTTGTGGAATCAAAGAGAGCTGTCTCAGGAGAAGATTCTCAAAGACCAGGTGCCCACTTAACAGTGAAGAAGACCTTTGTTGGTGGCATTAAAGAAGATACTGAAGAACATCACCTATGAGATTATTTTGAACAATATAGAAAAATTGAAGTGATTGAAATTATGACTGACTGAGGAAGTGGAAAGAAGAGGGGCTTTGTTTTTGTAACCTTTACTGACCATGATTCTGTGGATAAGATTGTCATTCAAGGAGGTAGAGTAGATTAAAAAAAAAAAAAAAAAAGATTGTCGTTCAAAAATACCATACTGGGGGGCCGGCGAGATGGTTCAGTGGTCTAAAGCACCGCTCAGGCAACTGGAGGGACTGCTGTTCGATTCCCGGCACCACATGCTGCGCCAACCCCCGCCACCAGGGCAGGCTGAGCCAGCCACAAAATAAATAAAATAAAGAAACAAACAAACACAACAAGCAAACAAATAAATAAATAAAAATAAAAAAAATTTAAAAAAAAAAAAAAAATACCATACTGGGGGCCGGCGAGATGGTTCAGTGGTCTAAAGCGCCTGCTTAGGAGGGCTCAGGCAACTGCGGGGACTGCAGTTCGATCCCCGGCACCACATGCTGCGCCAGCGCCACCACCAGGGCAGGCTGAGCCAGCCACAAAATGAATAAATAAAGAAACAAACAAACACAACAAGCAAACAAAATAAATAAATAAAATAAAATTTAAAAACAAAACAAAAAAAACAAAAATACCACACTGAACAGCCAAAACTGTGAAGTGAGGAAAACCCTGACGAAATAGGAGATGGCTACTGCTTCATCTAGCCAAAGAGGTTGAAGTGGTTCTGGAAATTTTGTTGGTGGTCATGGAGGTGGTTTTGGTGGCAATGACAATTTCAGTAATAGAGGAAACTTCAGTGGTTGAGGTGGCTTTGGTGGCAGCCGTGGTGGAGGTGGATATGGTGGCAGTGGAGATGGCTGCAATGGGCTTGGTAATGATGGAAGCAATTATGGAGGTGGTGGGAACTATAATGAATTTGGCAATTACAACAATCAGTCTTCAAATTTTGGACCCATGAAGGGAGGAAACTTTGGAGGCAGAAGCTCTGGGCCCTATGGTGGTGAAGGCCAGTATTTTACCAAACCATGTAATGAAGGTGGCTATGGTGGCTCCAGCAGCAGCAGTAGCTATGGCAGTGGCAAAAGGTTTTAAACACTTTCAGGAAACAAAGCTTAACAGTAGTGGAGAGCCAGAGAAGTGACAGGGAAGCCACAGCTTACAACAGCTTTGTGACCTCAGCCAAGCACAGTGGAGGCAGGGCCTCGCTGCTACAAAGAAGACATGTTTTAGGACAATACTCATGCATACGGACAAAAATCTCGAGGACTGTATTTGTGACTAATTGTATAACAGGTTATTTTAGTTTTTGTTCTGTGGAAAGTGGAAAGCGTTCCAACAAAGGGTTTTAATGTAGACCTTTTTTTTGCACCCATGCTGTTGTTTGCTGAATGTACTAGTCTGATCATGACGCTGAATAAATGTATCTTTTTTTAAATGTGCTGTGTAAAGTTAGTACACTCTGAAGCCATCTTGGTTAACATCCCCAACAGTGTGAAGTTAGAATTCCTTCAGGGTGATGCCAGATTCCATTTAAAATTTCTTTACAATTGCTTGGTTAAAGAAATCATTGTCTTCAGAAACCTTGGTATAGTTGAACTGACACTGTTGTCACCTCTGAATTTGACCATTGCAAAGGTCACCCAAGCAAACAGTCAGCTACTTAGTTATAAAAATGATTTTTGGCACCGCCTGTGTATCTAAGTTGAATAATAGTACCAGATACAATGATAGATGGGATTGAAGCTGTGTATCATCCATTATCATGTGTAATCAGTAAACGATTTAATTCTCTTGAAAAAAAAACTTGTAAAAATCAAGAAAGACAACTAAAACAAAAAAAAATCTTTCCTTCATTATTTCTGTATTCCGTTACATTTTGTATTGAAAATATTTCTCTAAAGTAGGATTTGAGAAACTGATTAGTTCATCTCTGAAGTAATCTTACTTTAAAGGTACCACAAAGTGGACTTAGTTTCAGTGAAGAGAATAGCATATTTATCAAAATTAAAAACAATATTTTATTAACAAACATGTGTATCACATAAAGAATTTATTTCATATATATTTTTTGCAAAAGCTGTATATAGTAGATAAATACGGTAAATCTTTTGAAAAATGTCTTTGCCAAGAGGCAGTTTTTTGTATGTTTGTTTCAGGGATTAAACTCAGGACCTTACGCTTATGTTGCTGAACTCTCCTTGACCTTTTTTTTTTGTTGTTGTTTTATGACACAGGGTTTCACTATATATCTGAGGCTGACCTCAAAACTCATGGTGATCCTCCTGTCTCAGGCTCAGAAAGCAATTTTGATTAGGTAGATAAATAGTTATTTCTTGGCATGCATTTCAGTTATACAGCATTATTTATGCTATGGCTGAAATATAGCTTATTTTATGAAATAGTTCTTTAAGAACATCTGCACAAATAAACCAGGCACAATGACACATGCCTATAATCTCAGCAGTTGGAAGGCTGAGGCAGGAGGATTGCTACAAGTTTAAGGCCATCCTAAACTGCTTAGTAAAACTCTGTCTTAAAAAAGACCAAAAAAAAAAAAATACACAAATGAAAAAATTGTTGGGCTGAAGAATTATCTTATCAGTAGAATGCTTGCCTAAAGCTATGGGTTGAATCCATAGTATCATGA